>BQNB010118700.1:0-20944 GCA_026074375.1 Tanacetum coccineum
TTTCTCCCATTAGCTCCTAATCCGCCTAATCATACGTGCTCATTTCAACTAAGTCAATCAATGTTTTTTGAAAAAGCTTCAAATTTGTAACTTGATTCTTTAAAGCAAGATTTTTCTGTTCTTAGTAATTCGAAAGTTAAAATGCCAAAGAAGCATGAATAAAGTATGAATGCAAAAATGCATGAACAAGTAAAAGATGTGTCGTGATATCCCACTCCGCTAACCACGAGGTGGGGGTTCAAACTAAGACATCTTTACTTCTAAGGATTTGGTGTGTTGTGATATCTCACCAGGAAGCGAGGTCTAGGTGAGGGTTCAAACTAAGACACAAATCCTTAGCCATATTAGGAAGAAGGTGTTGATGTGATTTCCCACTACGCTAGCAACGGGGTGGGTTTTCAAACTAAGAACACCGGTCGTTGGTTGTGATATCCTACTAGGGAGCGAGGCCTAGGTAGGTGTTCAAACTAAGCAATGCATTCCTAGCTTTAAGAACTTATGATTATAATGATGAAGATGTTGCAAAAAGTTCTACAGTTAAAATCTCGTTCTTTAAAATCAAGTTACAAGGTCTTAATAAGTTGTTGCTTTGAGTCATGATTCATCTTGAATCACGACTATGAAAATAAGTTGATCTATGGTTGAGTTGAAATGAGTACACACATTTAAATCATATATTCATGTTGGGAGTTAAAAGTTCACAAGTCATAAGTATGAGTGCTTAGCATTTAGACTTATATTGACAAATGATCTTGTTTAATTGCTTGGTTTGGAACTAGTGAAAAATCGGGGACGATGAATTTATCCGTCAGGACATCCGTAGATTATTCTATGGGCGTTTCTCATTCTATGATCCCAATGTTGATATAATAAAGGAAGTCAAACAGGAAGTCGAGAAAAGAAAAAGAAAAATCCAAAAATATTAGGGATAGTTAGTGTACAAATAAAAAATGGTGAAAACGGGACTTGTCGAAGCCTTTGATTCTTTAGTTTCCCTTGACAAACACTTTGCTACTTTTCAAAGTTATTAGTCGAGGGAGATTGAGATTCTTAGTTTTCGTAAATGCTTACTTCATAGCATTGCGTGAGGACACGGCAATACCTTAGTATGGGGGATTTTGGTATGTGCTTAATTACACATACCTTTTACCTTTAAAAACAAGCTAAAATAACCAAAAACGGACTTAAAATGCCAAATATACGCTTGTTTTGCTAATTGTATTGTGCAGGAACGGATATCTAAGAAAAGGACGAAAAACAAAGCCAAAACGACAAAACCGGACTCGGAATGGAAAAGACTGTGAAAGACAAAGCCAAATCAAAGCCGGAAAGTCAATAAAGTCAAAAAGTCAACAGAAAAGTCAACTGGTCAAAGACAAAGTCAACCCAAGTCAACTCCGAGGCCAAAGTCAAGACAATATAAGTTTAGGGATTGAAATTGTAAATCCCTAAACTTATTTTTAAAGAAGAAAAAAAGGAAAAGAGAAGAGAGGGGCCAAACTGCCATTTTGGCAAAATAACAAGTGGGGGGGCAAAACTGCCAACTCCCCACACTTGTATTACCCAAGGACGAACCATGCAATAAGTCATATAACTTTTGGGAGGAAAAAAAAAAAAAAACCCAAAATTCTTGCCAAGTCCCCAAAAGTTGTAAACACCAAGGACCATGGGTGCAATCCACACATACACCATCAAGGACCATGTTTGCCAAACCCCGAAACTTCTCCCCTGTCATCCCCAACCTTCTTTCCCGCCATTTTTAAAACACAAAAACCCAAGTCACGGGTTTACAAAACTTCTTTTACCCTGCAACCCTTCAACCCCATGAACAAACTTATCCCCCCTCCTCCACTTAAACCCATGCCAAGTTGGCAATCCCACAAATCCCCAAGGCAATTTCGACGGTTTAGATGAGTTCTTGGTTTTGCTCTCACCAAACTAACACAACAAGCACATTAGCAGCTTATAAAAAGGGAAGAAGAAGACAGAAGTGAGGGAGTAGTTAGTTGTTTTTATTTTTCAGTTTTCACTTTGTAATTTCTCGTTTTTAAGCAATTTTTCTTTCAAGTTTTTTTTAAGTAAGCTTTAAGCTCTTGTATTCTCTTCTTTTAAGCTTGTACCTCACAATTCTAGTAATAAAATTCAGTTTTAAAGTTTCTTTGTGCTTTAATTTCAAAATTAAGCTGTTTTTACTTTCATAAGCTCTCATAAGCTCTTTTGAGCTTATGCTGTTTTTAAGCTCAATATAAGTCAAATTTTGGTTAAAAAGTATCTCTTCCATCTCTTTTGTTCATTGATAAGCAAAACATGATTACTTGAGGCTGTTTGATTCATTGTTGAAGCTATTTGGAGTAATAAGCTACAAAGAGCTTATTGAGCTTTTAAGCTGGTTTAGAGGCTAAGGTAGCCATTAGGGACTTGAATTAAGGCTGCTCACTCAGAAAGAGCAGCCTAGTAGCCTGAGACTACAAAGTAAAGGTCTCACTTCTTATTTCTAAAATTAGAGTAAATTTAGCTTAGTTAGATTAGCTTATTGATTCTCATTAGTGTTCATTAATACTCAAGCATGCTTAATTAGTTGTCTTTTATCTGTTTTAAGTTTTCTTTACTTAGTTATTGTTGAATTTCTCATTTTCTTTAATGCTGTCAAAATAAGTGTAAGTAGCTAGCTAAGAAACTAGCTTATTTTTACACTTAAGCTGTAGGTTTTAGTTTTAAAGTAGCTTAATTAGGTGAAAAATAGTGTGAGTAGATAAAAGGTTTTAGCTGTTTTAGTTTTTAAAATAGTTTTTAAAGTACAAATAGGTTGGGACAGTTAGACTTAAGGGGTGTTTGGGATAACTTGGAAAACGGGTCAAAATGGTTGTGTGTTTGGGTTGAGGTCATCAAAATAGGTTTAAGCTTAAGTTTTAAGCTTATTTAAAGCTGTTTCAAAAGTTTTTGAGGTTCAATATTGTTTTTCAAAAGTTTTCTAAATTAACTTGAAACTGTGAGATTTTTTTTACACCACAAGTGCTTATTTAGTTAAGCACTTGTGATTTTTAGTTAAGGGTTCAAAAAGAGAGTGTTATGTGGTGTTAAAGAAGCTGTCAAAACCCTTTGTTCTTTTGACTTTGTTGAGTCAAAAACCACCCAAGTATTTTTAAGTGTCAAAGTTTTAAAACTGAGTCCCTTTTTCACTGTCAAAATTCAGCAGTCTAAAATGATTTTTAAAAGTCGAAATTTGGTGCATAAGTCCATTAGCTAGGATACTTTAGCTGTTTTCATTTTTCTTTTTAATTTAAGCTTATTTGACAGCTTTAAATAAGCTGTCAAATAAGCCCTTGAGTTTAGCCTTTAATCTCCCCTGGTGCAAAGGGGAGATTTTAAGCCCCTTTTTCTTAAGCTTCTAGTGCACTTAAGCCCAAGTTCTTGGCTTATTTCAAGAGCCTATAAGCTCTTGTATAAGCCCTCTAAGTTTCAGACCTTAGTCAGCTTATTTGATGGCTTATTTTTAAGCCTCAACTAGCTCTTTGACTGATTTTAGTCTAGTGATAGTGTAGGATTGCTTATTTTTCTTTAGGCTTATTCAGCTTATCATACTCGTCCTATTTCCAAAGTCTTAGATTTTTAAGTTCACTAATAAGCTCTTTAGCTTATTAGTGAAAGCTTATTTCAGCTTAAGCCTTAACCTTACAACTTGTAAGGTCATTTTTTTGTTAATTTTGTTAACACTTAGATATTTTTTGTTTAGCTATCCTAGAGTACATCACATCTTGATTACAATTACCATCTTTTGTTTTCTACTTTTTACAGTCGAGTATTAAGCTAGAAATAAGCCAAAATCCAAAAAGTCTCTTTAGAAATCTCACTTATTTACTGTGACAGCGAATCTAGAGAGCTCAATTTCTCTCTAGCTTATATCCTTTTGTCAAAAGTTCAAGTTGCCTTTGTTAATGTTTGCTAGACATATAAGGTCTATGTTCTTTATCAAGCATTTGTTCAGTTTTTAATTTTTTGTTTGCAAAAAGCACTTTTCAATAAGCTAAAAATAAGCTATGTCGCGAGGTCTGTTTGGTACTTTCTCCAAAGTTCAAGGTCACCCGTTTTAACTATAGTGTAACTTTCCCCACAGTTTCGCCCCGCCTAACCTTTTCACTGATTACTATTTGTACAAATTTCTACCTAAAGTTTTTACCAAAAATAAAAAAAGAGAAGAGAAGCAAGGGACCCGGGTGAGCAAGACTCGAACCCGGGATCCCTCGATACATCCCCTCCCTTTTACACACTCCTTACCACTGCGCCCTTGGGTCTTTTTCGTTAAAGACTCAAGGGCTGTGATATTTAAGGGGTTTTTGGGGTTATAAGCTAATAAGCTGTTATCAGCTTATTCGGGGCTTATTTATAAGCCAATTTTGTGTTTTTCACTTTTCGTAGGATTTTTATAGAGTAAAGTATTTTTAGTAAAATTTTCAGAATTTTTTGTAATCATTTACTATTTTTTATAATTTAATTTAGATAAAAGTTTATTTAATTCATAATAAATACAAAAATTATCAAAAAAAGATATTTGCTCTCTTTAGAAACTTTTTCATTTCGAGTCATCTAGGTTTGTAGGAAAAATATCAAAATTTTTCGTAAGGGTCATTTTAAAATAGACTTTCATCTTTTAGAAGAATGGGTCCGGGTACGGATTTTGTTTTGACCTCGTTTTTGGGCTCAGCACCGAACTCCAGTTTTTGAGGTCAGATTCTACTTTTCCATTCTTCGTTATTTGGTCCATAGAGTAGTTTAGAAGTGTGAAAATTTCTTCGTAGGCTATTTTAAAGATTTTAGGTTTCCCACCTTAGGTTCGGGATTCGGGCCTTCGTTTTTCTAGTTTAATATCGTAATTTCTAGTTTTTCTTAACGTTTTAGTCCGTATATTATCTAATTATGATTGACTTTTTCAACTTCCCCAAACTCATTCCTTCCCCTCAAACTCCCAAATACTTGCGATCGTATCGATTTAACCATCTCAAGCCATTGTTTGGGGATTTACGACCCGGAAAGCTCTATATCTACTCTCTCGGTAATCTCGATTCAGATTTGTTGGATTCTTTTACACTTCTTATATAATTTTTATAGTTCTTACTTAAATATTATATAACTTCTTACCGGTTGAAAATCCGGCACGACAAAGGCACATCAACCAAATATTAAACAAGTCCTAATCTACATAAGCTCTAGATATGAATACTCATAAAATAATTAAAAGCTAGTAAGATCTTAAAAATTCAAACGAAATAAGCAACTATATATTTAACAATTCTTTAAGCGATAAGCAATATCAAAATCTTATCTAAAGCAGACAACCCTAAAATGAAGCATTTGAAAATGACATAAAGCTAAGGAAATAGGTGAAATACTAAAACTACTTATATAGCACAACATCGAAAAAGCCTTAGGAAGCCTTCCTTCTTAAGATTTTTAAATGAAAACGACACTCTAAGCCGAAAATAAAGCAAATGCCTTATTTCGAGTTGATATAAGCTCAAAAACCAAACGTAACAAGCCTATGAAAAGATTGTAAATGAATGTGCAATGAATATAAGCGATATAAGAATAGTCTTAAACAGACTCTATAAATAGTTCCAGCTCACAAACTAAACCAACTTATCTACAGAACTTATTTTGAATCGAAACTTAAAAAAGACCATAAAAATGAAACAATAAGCTTTGCGTAGCTAGATAGATCTACATTTCTTTCTTATATAATGTGACAACCATGACTTGCGCAGGTTAGTCAAACTATTAGTGTTGACTTATGGATCTGTTACAATGTCTGGGATATGTGTTATATGTGTTTATACGTTTCTTATATGTTTTTTTTTGTGGGGGTTATGTGAGATTGATAAATCATCCATGAGCGTGATCGTCTCATTGGGATTGTATTGTGTTGGATTTTGTGGAGTTATTTCGGATCACTTTTAGTGCAAGGAAATAATTTTTTGTGATTGAAGCGGTTGTCGTTGTTTAATTGTGTAAGTAATTATACGTATATGTATTTATGTGTTAGTAATATTAGGATGAGATTAAGTTTTAGTGGTAAGGATATGAAAGAAATAAAATTTCTATTTTTGGAATGTTAGGTTTAATAAAAATGAAAAGTTAATTATTTTTAAAAGTCTAGTAAATTGCGTTTACGCAAAAAGGTATGCGCAAATAAGCTTAGGTTTTTATAAAAACTTAAGGTAATGTTAATAATTAAGTAATTAATTAATAAATAAATAAATAAATAAAAGGAAAAGATGCCATTCGGCCGGATAAGGGAAAGAAAAGAAAAAAAAGTTTTAAAAGGAAACAAACTCTAATTAGATCTTATCTATAATTAATTTGGGGCTTATAAATACAAAATTCAAAATCCAAACCCTCCCCCCCCCCCTTTGTAGAACCGGTCGAATAAGAGAGAAAAGAGGAGGAAAAATTAGGGTTTTTGCTTTTGTGAAGAAATCAAGCTCTAAGGTAAGTTTTAATTAATCCTTGTTAGTTATTAATCTTTAATCATGTAATAATTAATATGGTGGATAATTAGGGTTTATTAAGATCAGTAATTAATAATATAATAATCATGTTATAATGATTAGGGTTTAATAAGCTTATGGATGTAATTGGTTAAACTTAATTCGAGATAGAATTTGGGACTATATTGGATTGAAGCAGAAATGGGCTGTGTTAGTTCGGCCATTAACTCAATGAAGGTTATAGCTTTTGTCAAAGTTTCCTGTGTCCCTATAACGGTAGCTCAGGAAGTCTAGTTTTTTAGAACATCCTCCTCGAAGGTTTTTTTGAGGTCGGAGAAGCTCATGTCAAAACGTTGGTTGTAAGAAACCTTTTCAAAGCAATAAATACGGGTCAGATTTAGGTCGGATTACAAGGTATAAAACCCAAACTTAAAATTTGAATTTAGCTTAGCCCTTCTACAGAGGTTTAGTTCTATGTGTCTATTATATATCCCCCAAAGGAGAGCTTCGTATTTAGAGTCTAAGTATGGTTTTTAGGTCCAAACGTTTTAGTGTGCAATTAGATCCGAATTAGGACTGTTTTGAAGTTTGATTTTCTTAGGACGTACTTGTGCATGTAAAATGGCCTCTTGGGAATCCATGAGGTAGTTAAAATCTCATAAATAACAAAGGTTATATTTGGTATGAATTATTGAGGTCATTAAGTAGAGGTTTTGAGTACGTTAAGTCACGTTAAAATTCGCAAGTTTTGAACAAATTGTGACTAACTAGTGAAACTTTTTAACGAAGTGTTAAAGTTGGTAGGTGTCGGGGTAACCCTGGGGTTTAATAGAACATCTTAGTCAATCCACATATAATGATTAGTACATGTGCATTAAGCTTTTGGCTTAGTAGCATGTAACACGAGTTATTTTGTTATATAGATTGTGCTAGTTATTTGTGAAGTTTATTGTTGGAATCTTTTGGAAAGCTAAGCAAATACGAGTTTCATAGCCCCTTTTTATTATGTTATTTTGGGGTGAGAATGATGCTTGTTGTCGTGTTAAAATGTTTTTAAGCTTGCTGTAGTTATGTGTATTGGATCGTGGGCACGTTCTGTCCCGTTGTGTTGTGATATGATATGTTTGGTATTGTGGATCCCAATATGCAAAATGAGGTGTGACGGTGGTAAGACTGCGTGATCTAATATGAGGCCTTGTAGCGCACATATGTAGTTGATATGATGAGAATCGTCAGGGCATGTTTCTTCCCTTTGAGTTGTTATTAGTGTCATAATTGTTTTTGGTAAATGCAGCAGCTAATTGAAAGTTTATTTTGGTATTAACCCTCTGATTAAAATTACTATTTTTAAATGTTGTATTCTTATAAATGGGCCTCTTAACAGTTGAATGTGTTGTTTTAGAAAGATTTGACTTTGGACTAGCACCATTCACTGTTGTTTTTGAGTAAGCAGCATTAACTTGTCTAGTAGTATTAACTGATACTAAGCCAGACTTTATTAGTACGGATTTTGAAACCATGTTCTTTTTAGGGCAGGGGTGAGTCTTTTTGGCAAAATTATGATAATTCACCCTTTTAGTATTGTTCTAAACAATTTTTGTATTTTAAAACTGTTTTTGATTCACCTTTTTACAATCTACTTGCAAGTGATCAATATTTCCTCATACAAAACAAGCTTTGTTGAACATCTCAAAGTTACTTCCTAATATTTGAGACATCATATTATTCTAGTTTCTTTGATTGCCTCTAGGAGTATGAGTGTTTTGCCAAAGTTGTTTGTAACATTTCGTATTTTCAGGTCATTTTATGACGTCATTTATTTCGTCATTATTTCACTATTTATTTTTTTGTCTCGTGCGCATTTACTTTTAATTCTTATCACATAATTAAATCGCGTAAGCTAAATTTTTTTTTCTTTTCATTTAACGAATAAAACAAGAGAAATATGATTTTTATACATTATTTCCTGACATGAATAGTGTTTGTTCGTTTTTAATAAGAATTTTGGCGAAACATTTTAGAATCATTTATATAATATTTATATGAGTTTTAAATTTATAATTATTATTTTAAAAGACGATTGACCTACTTATACGATAACATTATACAAACGACAAAAAAAATTATTTTATTCTTTCGAAAGTAATAATTAACTTTTTATATTTATTTTTATCGGTTACGTAAATAAAGCGTTTACATTTCGCAAATTAAATACATTTAAGCATACCCGGGGGCACCAATACCTAGTTATGCATATTATATCTCAAGTATTCCTTTCATAAAAGGGTAAGTAACAAAATATTGGTTGTTTTTTCTCCCTAAAAATTACGGACAAACAACCAGACCATAAGTAACAAATATTGTTTAAAAGACTAACTTATCACATGTACTAATCAAACCAACAAGTTACCAACCTTTTTCCCTTTTTCCTCCTTTACAAACGCCCCTCCTTTATTCTTTTAGTCTTTTGGGTCTTGCAATAAAGTCCCTTTGACTAACTACTTGGCATATATGCATGCAAAACTAGTAAAGATAAATCATACACATTTCATTTACTTAAAAACAAACTCACATTCTCTGTTTTCTCACCTCCATTACGCCCCACGTCCCAACTTATCAAACCCTCAAACAAATCCATTAAATTTTTATTGTAACTAAATATACAAGTATTCTCACACAATAACTAAAAACATTCCGAGAAGTCGGATTTAGGTTTTGGGTTAATGAGTTTTGGGTTTTGGTGAGCCGCGGCTATGAACAAAAGGGTCGAGACAGGTGCAATATATTTTACCGACTTTGCATCCGTATAGCATTGTGAGCCTCCATCAATATTAATTTCGATTGTTTTCGTCATTGATTCAATTTTATATATGTCTGATGAAATTCGATTGGAACTTGTATAGGCGTAGTATATTGTAAATAGATATTAAAATAGGATTAGAAATGAAATTATAAGGTAATTTGGATGCATTTTGATAAGTTTTTATGGGTCCAACTAGTTTAAACGCATTTTGTATCGGGTCGTTTGACCAGAAAAACAGTACCTCTATGTTTTCGGGGTTTCGAGATTTTGAAAGTTAGATTTTTGTTATGAAATATAATAAAGCTTTCCTAGACGGACGTTTTGATATAAAATGGGACTTCTAACTCCCAATAACTAAAAAACTATAGCATAGAACGATATATACACATTATTAGAAAATAAGTCATTTTTTATATAAAATACTAAATCTAACAGCTGGTAATATTAATATGTTGAGCACATACAGGTGCCCGTTTCGACCTTTCGGCAAACACGAAAGTTGTTCGGAAATGACGTTCTTACAATACACTCCTCTTTTTGGTCAAAGTTCGAGAAAGTGTAATAAAAACGGGGTCAAATCGAAAGTCAAACTCGTATTTTTATAAAAATATATATGTTCAGCAGATTCTTCGTAAGGAGCATTTTGTCTTTTCTGTAGAGTTTCAGGTCTCGGCTAAAACAAAAAATTGATCGGAATATTCGTTTCGCATAAATTTTTCTTAGAACCCTAGTCGTGAAAAGGTGAGCATAGTGGATCCGTTTTGTCGGAGGCATATTTAGAAAATAAATAATTTCATATAAAGTCAAAGGAAAGTACTTTAATAAACGTTTAACAGCCGTTTGAAGGTGATCTTCGCGATTATGAAATAATATCATTAATATACCTAATCGTAAGTAATTAATTTTTGAGACCTTTGGTCGATCTCAAAAAATAGAAAGTATAAAAGGGAGCGAACTTATCCCGCAAATAGTAACTTTCTAAAAATAGAAACTTACCGGAAATAAAAAGATTTCAACAAAAATGAAATAGTAATATCATTGGGATGGTAGAAAATAGGTATATATAAAATATACTAAGAATGTTAAGGTTTAGAACGCGCAAGTAGATTTCTAACTCAATATAAGTATGTATGCATATACATAAATATAATAAAGAATACATTATATATAAATATCCAATATATATATATATATATAAACATCATAAAAATATATATGTTTTCACCGTTGTAACGATGTACGCGTCGTTTGCTCGTATTTTGTTACGTATTGTAATACAAGCACGTAATTATAGGTCATGATCAAGATCGTATTACTATTGCTAGTCGTTTGTGATTTATTTGGCTATTCGATCGTATCAGTTTGATGTCACGGTGAGTTCATAGCCCCGCCTTTTTTTCTTTAAAAATGGATTTTTCATAAAACTGTATTTGGTAGAATACATGCTCGTTTTTATTATTGATTTTCTACTACATAACGTTATGTGACTAATTTTACCAAAAGCTTGATTTGTGATTACTACCTATTTGAGATCATGAATACCTATACTTTGAAAACCCTTAATTTTTGAACAACATGATTGCTTTTCTATCGGACACAAGGCAGTTTTAAAACTGTATGCTTTCCAGATTATTGCTTGAATATTAATGCCTAAGTTACCACAATGCCAATTCAAGTCCCTAAATCATGAACCTTTCAATTGCTAATCTATAGTGAGCGTCTATTGTTGTGATAGATCGTCGGGACAACAATCCCAACCGAAATTTAATTTGTCACAAGTTGATCATGGTGCAATTTTTACACATTAGAGGGAACGTAGGTTGTTTGGCAGAACACCGCCTACCTATTGAGGGCATGACATAACGGTTAAGGCTTGCGGGGTCATGAGCTTATTGCAATAAAATATACTTAGAGACTGGTGATTTTGTTTCCCTGTCTACCTACTTGTTTTTGTTCATCGAAAACGTACTTAGTCCGCCATCACTTAAATCTTATGGTCCACTAAACTGTTTGATTACATTAACATTTCTTGATTTATTGAATCACTACTTGGATTTCGGAACCGACTGAAATAGTACTTAAATTATTTCAACACTACTTTTACTTAAACCTATGAATTCACCAACATTATTTGTTGACCAGTTTTACGCAATGTATTTCCTTCGGTTATTATTTGCTAGTGGAGCATTTGGGAGCATTCGAGTTGCGTATAAAAAAACTTTAAGAACTTGGTTTTCTTCATGCGATAACCATTTTTCTTTAAATATACAAATGAGTCATGTTTGAACTCTTGCTAACTTCTTAAAAAAAAATTAATGGAACCATGAATTTACTTCTGATATTTAATCGAATGTGCCTATTTTTTAAAAACGTCTTTTTTTGAGGTCGTTTTCTGTAACTTGTTCTTTGTGCCCTGAAGTCGCACCCCAATGTTACTATTCCGCTGCCGTCCGATTTTGGAGGTGTGACAGATTGGTATCAGAGCAACTGGGTAGTAGAGAACAGATCGTTTTCAGAAACCTTAGACTATAACCGTTATTTTGAAAAAAATTTAAGATTCCTTCACCGTTGTCCGGATACCGCTCACCCCCGACTCCCCACCCCCACACCGCGCATGCGCCTGATTCCTTATATGCTCTCTTTTGCATCTCTACTTTTATTGCATAGGTAACGAGTATTTAATACTTGGCTATGATTTCGCTCTCTTACGTCTATCTTATGACGTCTTACTATTTACCTTATATCGGTCCGTTATATAAATATTGATCACTCTAATTTTCGTATACTTCCTGATTTCTCATTTACTTCCTTGAGCGTTGATGCTGGTATTATATAAGGATACCTATACATATGGGCTAATTTCTTCTTGATCTCTTACGATTAACTTCGATTATTTACGTGACTTTACTTTATTCCCTTTTGACGATATTGAAATTCGGCGTAGTTTGTCAATTCCACTGATCATTTTACCATTCGACTTCGAGTTGAACACTCTTCTTATGCTTTTGAATCGCATATGTTGTTTCGTAATCCATCGTTTTGAAGCCTTCCAGTTGATGGGAGTACGACAATTAACTTGTCACCTCATACTTAACACCACTTGGAGCACCTACCTTAAACAATAGACGACTCTTTATAAAAACTGTTCGCTTTGTTGATTGAATAATTATTTACGTTCATTTTCTTTGACTACTTCTGCGTTTGTTCGGATATTCTTTATACTTGTTATGACCTATCGATTTACAAACAATCTCGATGTCAACCTATAAACCATTTTGTTTGTAACCACCCTAAAACGGATACTTCACGTTTACTTTACTGACTATTTCCTTTTCGTTATAAACTATTTGATACCATTTTCATACACCACACTATTTTGACGGAAAATTACATTGCATCGTTGGCCCCGCAAAAATAGCATAGCCTAAAACACCTATGTACATATTTTTGGTGCATCTAGAACTGAATACCCTATGCAAGTCGGAAAGACCATGTCATGCAGGAGAAGTAGTCCACCTTAAAACCTACAAACCTCTTTATCAATACAATTCATCCAGAAGAAATCTATTCCGCATCCCTTCTCTAAAACCCGTACTTTCTTCAGGTGTTGCAAACCTGAGCCTATGAGGACAGACTTTTCTAACTGGAGGAACTGTAACAATCTGTATTTCAGAACTTTTTTATGGATGTCAACTCAATATTCGACATTAATTTCACTAATTATTTTTTAGTCTCGCGCGCACGTTTACTTTTAAATTGTTATCACATAATTAAATCGCGTAAGCTAAAATTTTTTATTTAACGAATAAATCAAGAGAAATATGATTTTATACACTATTTCCTGATATGAATAGTGTTGGTTCGTTTTTAATAAATAATTTGGCGAAACATTTAAGAATCATTTATATAATATTTATATGAGTTTTAAATTTATAAATATTAATTTACAAGACAATTGACCTACTTATACAAACGATAAAAACATTATTTTTTTTCTTTTCGAAAATAATAATTAACTTTTTATATTTTATTTTTATAGGATACGTAAAGCGTTTACATTTCGCAAATTAAATACATTTAGGCATACCCGGGGCACCAATACCTAGCTATGCATATTATATCTCAAGTATTCCTTTCATAAAAGGGTAAGTCACAAAATATTGGTTGCTTTTTCTCCCTAAAATACGGCAAACACCAGGACCATAAGTACAAATTTGTTTAAGACTACTTATCACATGTACTAGTCAAGAACCAACAAGTTACCAACTTTTCCCCCTTTTTCCTCCTTTACAAACGCCCCTCCTTCATATCATTTAAGTCTTTGGTCTTGCAATAACCGTCCCTTTACTAAAAACTTTGGCATAATATGCATTCAATAAACTAGTAAAGGTAAATCATACACATTCATTTCTAAAAAAAACTTCACATTCTCTTGTTTCTCCCTCATTACCCACGTCCCAACTTCAAACCCTCAAACAATTCATAAATTTTTATTTACTAAATATACAAGTATTCTCGCACAATATCTAAGACATTCCGAGAAGGTTTCGGTTTGGTTTTTGGTTTGGTTCGGGTTGTGGTGAGCCGCGGCTAGGAACAAAAGGACGAGACATTCCATTTTATTTTTCCGACTTTGTTTTCGTATATCGCTTTGTGAGCACCTTCTATATTATTTCGATTGTTTCGATTCATTGATTCAATTTTTATATATGTGATTTAAATCGCTTGGAACCGTGGCGTTAGTATATTGTGATAATTGATATAAAAATGGATTAGAATGAAATTATAAGGTATATTGGTGCATTTTTTGATAAGTTTTTTGGGTCGAAACTATTTACGCATTTTTGTATCGGGTCATTTTGACCAGATAAGACAGTACCAGATGTTTCGGGGTTCGAGATTTTGAAAAGTTATATTATTTGGTTTTATGAAAATATACTAAACATTTTACCCTAGACGGACGTTTGTTGATAAAAATGGACTCTAACTCCCAATAACGAAAGAAACTAGAGCTAGCTCGATAATAAACTTTAGTACAGATAATAAGTCATTTTCATCAATATACTAAATCGTGACTGAACAGTAATTTTACTATTCATCACAGAATCTTAAAAACTTGAAAATGTAATATTTTGATCGCTCGTCTTACTACGAAGACGTGGACGTAAGAAACGCGAGCAACGGGCTTAAAACGACCAAATTAGGTCATTTTTACGAAAAGTATATTTATAAACGTTTTCACTTTATAAATATTATTTTACTAAAACGATTAGTCGGTGATTATGCTATATAGAATATTGAGTGGTTATCAAAGTGCTATATTACTAGGGAGTTTCATAATGAGGCCTCTTCGGATGGCGTATCGACGATGTTGTTGGATTTACGATTTAAAGTATCCTAACTCCTCGAACGTCATGTCATGACCTCTTTAATTATGATAGCCCGAACGATAGCACGACGTAACTACTATAAGATTATATTGAATGTTATAAATTGAAGTACTCGGTACTTATACGACCTTAATTTAAATAGGTTGCATCAAACGTTTTGCGTGACATTTTATCTGTGATTATTGGACTATCAGTACTCAAGGTGAGTTCATAGCCCCCTTTTTACTACTTAATTGTTTTACAAACTTTAAGGGGTGAATTACATTGCTTGTTTTACTATTGGACACAAGTGTTTTTCTAAGTGTTTTCAAAGTGTTTTAAACTGTATGCTATCCAGATTACTGCCTGAATATTATTGCCTAAGTTACCACTATTGCCAATTAAGTCCCTACTATATCATGAACCGTCAATTGCTATTGTAGTGAGCGCGAGTGTTGTGGATAGATCTATCGGGACTGACAATCCCCACCTGGAATTTCTGGTCACAAGTTGACCATGGTGCATTTAACATTGAGAATACTTTTAGGTTGTTGGCAAGCATCCTATACATTTGGGGCACAAACTAGTTAAGGCTTCGGGGTCATGAGCTTAGTGCAATAATACTTATATACTTAGACTTGATGAATGTGTTTCTCTTGTCTACATTACTTGTTTTGGACTTCGGAATATGTACTTAGTCCACCATTACTTCGATCTTGTGGTCCACTACTAAACATTACTTGATTTACTGAATCACTACTTGGATTTCGGAAATAACACTTTTAAATGTTGTAACGCTACTTTTCTTCTGAAATATTTCTTAAATTATTTCAATACTGCTTTTTACTTAAACCTATGAATTCACCAACATTATTGTTGACGTTTTAGCATGTATTTTCAGGTTACTATTTTGCTAGTGGAGCATTGGGAGCATTCGAGTCGCGCGGATATATTTTTGAACGCTTAATAATTTGAGTACCATTAAATAATTTGTAAACTCTGATTTTAATATAACGAATGTGAAATTTATTTAAACGTCTCTTTTGAGGTCGTTTTCCGTGACTTGTGTTTTGTGCCCTGAAGTAGCACCCCAATGTTACCATTCCGCTGCGTTGTCCTGATTTTTGGAGGTGTTACAGATTGGTATCAGAGCTGAAGTCATAGAGAACTAGGTCGTTTTCAAAACCTAGACTATGACCATGTTTTTCAAAATATAGAGTATCTCCTTGTTTTGTCTGATATCTGCACGGCCTTGCTCCTAGGTAACTTATATGCTCTCTTTTGCATCCCTACTACTATTACATGGATAATGAGTATTTAATACTAGACTATGATTTCGCTCTCTTATGTCTATCTTATGACGTCTTACTATTTACTATATATAGGTCAGTTATATAAATACTGATCATTCTGATTTTCGTGTACTTCTTGATTTCTCATTTACTCCCTTAACCGTCAATACTGGTATTATATAAGGATACCTATACTTATGGGTTAATTTCTTCTTGATCTCTTACGATTAACTTCAACCATTTACGCGACTTTACTTTATTCCCTTTTGATGATATCGAAAATTCGGCATATTTTGTAAATTCTACTAGTTACTTTACCATTCGACTCCGAGTTGGAACACTCTTCTTATGATTTTGAATCGCATATGTTGTTTCGTAATCCATCGTTTTGAAGTCTTCCAGTTGATGGGAGTACGACAATTAACTTGTCACCTCATACGTGTCACCTTGGAGCACCTACCTTTAAAAACACGACTCTTTACGTTCATATTGTTGATTGAATAGTTCTTTACGTTCATTTTCTTTGACTACTTCTGCGTTTGTTCGGATATTCTTTATACTTGTTATGACCTATCGCTTTACAAACAATCTCGATGTCAACCTATAAACCATTTTGTTGTCACCCTATGAGCTACTTCACGTTTACTTTATTGACTATTTCATTTCGTTATAAAACTATTTGATACATTTCATACATCACACTATTTTGACGAAAATGAGCATTGCATCGTTGGCCCTCAAATATACATAGCCTAATCACCTATGTATATTTGGTGCATAGACTGATTACCTATGCATTCAGGAAGAATCATGTCATGCTGAGAGTAGTCACCTTAAAACCTACACCTCTTCATCAACACAATTCCGGAAGAAATATCCGCATCTTTTCACTGAACCCGTACCTTCTTCAGGTGTTGCAACCTGAGCCTTGAGGACAAGGCTCTTCTAACCGGAGGAGACTGTAACATTTCGTATTTTCAGGTCATTTTATGACGTCACTTATTTTGTCATTATTTCACTATTCTTTTTTTTAGTCTCGCGCACGTTTACTTTTAAATTCTTATCACATAATTAAAACGCATAAGCTAAAAATTTTCATTTAACGAATAAAACAAGAGAAATGTGATTTTATACACTATTTCCTGACATGAATAGTGTTGGTTCGTTTTTAATAAAAATTTTGGCGAAACATTTTAGAATCATTTATATAATATTTATATGATTTTTAAATTTATAAATATTATTTTACAAGACGATTGACCTACTTATACGATAGAAGCCTTATATTATTTTACGAAAACAATAATTAGCTTTTTATATTTTATTTTTATGGGTTACATAAAGCGTTTACGTTTCGCAAATTAAATACATTTAGGCATACCCGGGAGCACCAATACCTATCTAAACTACAAGTATTCCTAGTGTACTTCTCCTAAAAATATCTAAGCAATTTTTAACTTCTTTTTTTTCTCCCCTGAAATGTGCTCCATGTTTTCATGGAGAACACAAAACTTTTCATAAGACTTCCTAGCTACTAGTACATGATATCTAGAATTTTGCCAACAAAATTCCTTGTTTTGCTCTTTGTCCATGCGTCCCTTCCCCCTTTTCCTTGCTAAGCCAAGACTTTTAATAGTAATTTTGACCACTTCTTGTATAAATAAAGGTGTGATACTAGTTTTACTTCCTTACTTTTTCTCTAGCAAAATCAATTTTCTCTTTTTGCTTCATCTTGCTTCTTAAATAGCAAAGTCACTTCTCCTTTTTTTTCTCTCTATTTCACACGTCCCAAAATTTTTATTATAAACCATCCATAAATTTTTATTTACTAAATATACAAGTATTCTCACACAATATCTAAGACATTTCAAGAAGGTTTCGGTTTGGTTTTTGGTCTTGGTTGGTGGTTCGAACCAAGCAAAGGACAAAGGGAGGTGATTTATTTGATTGTTATATATTTTGGGTTGATTTTGGTTTAAGTCTTGCTTTGGTTTGGTTCGGGTTGTGGTGAGCCGCGGCTAGGAACAAAAGGGACGAGACGGGTGCATTTTATTTTTCCGACTTTGCTCCGTATAGCTTTGTGAGCCTTCCTTCTATTATTATTTCGATTGTTTCGTTCATTGATTCGATATTTTTTTTATATATGTGATGAAATCGATTGGAACTTGCGGCGTTAGTATATTGTGATATTGATATTAAAGTAGGATTAGAATGAAATTATAAGGTATATTGGATGCATTTTTGATGAGTTTTTGGGTCGAAAACTAGTTTTAACGCATTTTGTATCGGGTCGTTTTGACCAGAAAACAGTACCTATGTTTCGGGGTTCGAGATTTTGAAAAGTTGAATTTTTGTTTATGAAATATAATAAAGTTTTCCTAGACGGACGTTTTGATATAAAATGGGACTTCTAACTCCCAATAACGAAGAAACTGGAGCTAGATCGATATATACACTTTAGTAGAAAAATGGGTCATTTGAAGTATATATTAAATCTGTCAGGTTTAGTAATTTGATGTTTTGAGCACTTTCGGGTCCGTTTCGGCCTTCCGGCGAAACACGAAAGTTGTTCGGATTAACGTTTTACATAAAATCTCTTTTTGGTCAAAGTCGTGAAAATGTAATATAACGGGTCAAAATCGAAAGTCAAACTTCTGTATTTTTATAAAAATATATATAGTTTCAGCAGATTCTCGTAAGGGCATTTTGGTCATTTTCTGTCGAGTTTCAGGTCTCGGCTAAAACTAAAAAGTTGTTCGGAATATCGTTTCGCATAAATTTGCTTTAGAACCCGAGTCGTGAAAAGGTGATTTAGTGGGTCGTTTTGGTCGGGTCAGACTTAGAAAATAAATGTATTTTATTAAAAAGTCAAACGTAAAAGTCAACAAGGACATTAGTAAACGTTAACGAACTATGAAGGTGATTTCGATTTATAAAATAATATTGAATAATATATTATTGTAAGTAATTACTTTTGAGGCCGTTAGTCGATTCTAAAAAAAAATGAAATAGTATATGATTGGATGGAAAATAGTATATATATAAAATATACTAAGTGTTAAGGTTTAGAACGCGCAAGTGGATTTCTCATCACATATAAGTATGTATGCATATATAAATATATATATGTTTTCGTCATAATGATGTACGCATCGTTGCTCATATTTTGTACGTATTGTAATCGAGCGACGTAATTATAGGTCGTGATCAAGATCGTTACTGCTTCGCTTGTGATTTATTTGGCTTATTCAATCGTGATCGTTGATCAAGGTGAGTTCATAACCCCACCTTTTCTCTTTTAATTGTTTCATAAACTGTTTTCGGGGTGGAGAATACATGCTCGTTTTACCAAGTTAAACTTATTTATTTCTACTACATAAGCGTTACATGACTATTTTTACTAAAGCTTGATTTGTTACTACATGATTTGAGATCGTTGAATACTTATATTTGAATCCATGAATTTTTGAACACATTATTTGTTTTACTATTGGACACAAGTGTTTTCTAAGTGTTTTCAAAGTGTTTACAGAGTGTATGCTATCCAGATTTATTGCCTGATTATTAATGCCTAAGTTACCACAGTGCCATCTAAGTCCCTAACATCATGAACCGTCAATTGCTATTATAGTGAGCGCTAGTGTTGTAGATAGATCTATCGGGACTAACAATCCCCACCAGAATTTATGGTCATAAGATGATCATGGTGCATTTAACATTTAGAGAACTGTAGGCTGTTTTGGCAGACACCCTATATAACACCCCCAAAATCGGGTCGCAGCGGAAAGGTAACAATGGGGTGCTACGTCAAAGTACAAAAATCAAGATATAGAAATGTTTCCCTTGTCTACTTTACTTGTTTTGGACTTCGGAATACGTACTTAGTCCGCCATCACTTAAATCTTGTGGTCCACTAAACTGTTTAATTATATCAGTATTTCTTGACTTATTGAATCACTACCTGGATTTCTAAACTGATACTTTGAAATGCTCTAACGCTACTCGTCTTCTGAAAATTTACTTAAATTATTTCAACACTACTTTTACTTAAACCTATGAATTCACCAACATTATTGTTGACGTTTTAGCATGTATTTTCTCAGGTTATCATTTTGTTTGTGGAGCATTGGGAGCATTTGAGTCGCGCGGATATATTTTTGAAGGCTTATTAACCTGAGTACCATTTGACAAACGTTTTGACAATGTTTTCTAATACATTATAAATGAAAACTGTGTAACTCTGACATTTTTATTGAATAGAATATGACACTTTATTTAAAACGTCCATTTTAAGGTCGTTTTCTGTGACTTGTACTTTGTGCCTTGAAGTCGCACCCCAATGTTACTATTCTGCTTCCGCTCGATTTTGAGGGTGTGACAGTAATCTGGTCCCGACACGTAATCTGGTGAGAGCGGTGCCTGCTCTGGCTCCTCAGGGCTAGGCACGTAGTCCGGTGATGCCGGCGTAGCCTCCGGTGAGTCGGGCTCATGGAGTCTGAAGAAGTCCACAACCCAAGCTAGCGGGTCTCCATGCGATGATATAGACGTATATGTAACCTCAGATGATGCCGAATCCGATGACATGACTGTATCTGTAACACTCAAATAGAGTTTATATTAGTACATATATAAGACCAATAATAATATACTTAATATATTATAAACACGTATGAGAACCATGCAACACCTAGTATATCCAACTAATGCAACAAGTAATGTATGAATGAATGTCCCATAAAAATCCCTTTTTATGATGCAATGTTTGAAAACGGTTACAGTCCAAGTAAAAACATTTGACCTGGTTCTCTATAACCTTGGCTCTAGAGACCAATCTGTAACACCCCCAAATTGGGTCGCAACGGAATGTGAGTATCCGGGAGCGTTACATTATAGATCAATAGCACAAGATATGAGAACGGCCTCTAAAAGAGTCGTTTAAAATACGATACATTGAATTTATTGAAATTGTTTAATACAAAGCACAACGGCTTAAATTGT
>BQNB010118701.1:3678-20944 GCA_026074375.1 Tanacetum coccineum
ATTACTTGAATAATAACTTGCAATAACTGGATAATATTTTAGGATTACCAAAATCTGGACAATATATAATTGGTTCTAGATGTGTTTCAGATCAAAAATCACGTGTTACAATTTTCATTTTAATTGGTTAATTTCCCACTACTTCTTTAGACATTGGTCATTATTTGACAACGGAAACACGGAGTTATCAGCTTTATACTTAAAAAAAATAAAAATAAAAACTTGTTCAAAACCGTCGTTAAATAAATATTCAGTTTTTACTTTTGATGTATCTTTTTTTAACAATGATTCTATTTTTTTTATATATAATACTTGATGCAAAAATATATAAATAAATTAGGGTTTTTTTTTTCATTAATATAATTTTCATCAAATAATATAACAAAAATATTTATGATTAAAGTTTTAAAAACAAATCTTAAAAAGTCAAATAAAACATTTATCGTGGGACAAAAAGTAAAAGAAAAACAAATTTCACCAAAAAGTCAAAATTTGGCTTGATTAGTTTTTGGAATAGGTTATAAATACCTCTAAAAAGCTATTTGTACCACCTTATATTTTTTGGTTTTTTATTTTATTTTACAATTTTGTTTATATTATAAAGTTGTGAAACGGAAAGTGCGAAATAAAAATTATAAAGTTTAACAAGTCAAAACTTAAAAGTATTAAACTGACAAAAAAATAAATAACGGTTACTGAAAACTGTGTTATACTGTAAACAACAGTGAAACAAAAATGATATTAAGTACAAAATATTTATACTTCTGTTTAAAATTTGGGGCATGAAATTAACAAAAATAAAACATTTTTTTAGTAAACTTGAACACATGGTTTGAAATTTGGGGCATGAAATTAAGGCTATGCACTATCGTAGTCGGTCTTGTACTTTTCGGCGCCACATCAGCTTTCTCTCTCCGGCGACCTACAGACGACTTTTTGCCACTATGAGGCGACCTTCATTTTTTTTAACATCAAATTTAAATTTCATTAAATAATAAAAAGACATTACATTAATAATAAAAAACATTACATAATAATTCAAATAAAATTAAAACATTAATAAAGTTTTTCAGCTATTTAAGTTGCATTATTCCAAATGTGTTCCACTAAATCGGCTTTTAGACTTAGATGAGCCGTTCTGTCGATTATATCTTGAGTAAATTGCATCGATTCTGCATGTGTTCTTACGGGATCATCAGCACGGTGTTGTTCCTCTGAAAAATAATCGAGACATATCGCCTTACCCTTGTCATGAATTATCATATTATGCAATATGAGGCATGTGTACATTATATCCGATAGTCTACTTTGCGTCAACCATCGAGCCGGATATTTAATTATCTTCCATTTCTTCTTTAATATACCAAAAGCTCGTTCCACATTTTTCCTTGCTGCTTCGTGCCTTATCTTATACAATATTCGTTTATGATCATTCGTACCCGGATTTTTAATTGATTTAATAAGAACGAACCATGGCGGATATATCCGGTCAGTAAGATAATATCCTCTTTTATAAGGCACGTCGTTAGCCACGAATGGAACATCCGATGCTCTCCCTGATTTGAGATCATTGAAAATAGGGGATTGACGTAACACGTTCACGTCGTTATTCATCCCGAACACACCAAAGAACGCATGCCAAATCCATAAATCATTGGAAGCTATCGCTTCCAATAAAATGAATGGATTTGGACCGTGATCACCCCTACAAAATTGAGCTTTGAATGCAACTGAGCAATTCTCCCACGGCTAATCTGTACAATCAATGCTTCCTAACATCCCAGGAAACCCATGCTTTTCATTGTGATAAGCATAAAGTTTTTCCATGTCAGTATATGTCGGCTTTCGCAAAAACTCTTCACCATTTAAATTCATAGTAAAGAGCAACAACAATTTTTTTTTCAGGTGGAAAGTAGAAATAGTAACCCATCGTTTCCTTTGGGTATCCTATGAAGATAAGATCTTTGTTCGAGTTTGTCAGGCGTATCTCTCTTCACAAGAGCCTCACATCCCCAGACCTTTAAGTAAGACAAGTTTAGAACTTTTTCATACCACAGTTTATATGGTGTCTTATCTACCTTCTTTGTTGGAACCATATTGAGAATGCGTATTGCAGACTCTAGAGCATAATCCCAAAAGGATAAAGGCAGAGCTGTAAGATTCATCATAGATCGCACCATATCTAACAAAGTGCGGTTTCTCCTCTCAGACACTCTATTACGTTGTGGTGTGTATGGAGGAGTAAGTTGTTGAACAATTCCATTAGCTTTTAGATAATCTTTAAACTCTTGGCTAATGTATTCGCCACCACGATCTGATCGTATTGCCTTAATGGTCTTCTCGAGTTGATTTTCAACTTCATTTTTTTAAAACATTAAACGCGTTCAAAGAATCATGTTTTGATTTAAGAAATAAACAAAACCTAAGACTATAATCATCTTGTGAATGGATTGAAGTAGCTAGCACCTTGTCTTGACCATGTCTATGTGGACCAACATACATCTGTATGTATTATTCCAAGAAGATCTTTTGCCCTTTAGTTACTATGAGGGAAGGTTCTTGTCATCTTGCCAGAATAATACAAAGATTTCGAATTTATCAAAAAGATTCATCATCCGTTGATTTTAACAACCCGTCTTATTGCGATGGTTAATACGTTTCTTGTTTTAGAGCAATACGACAGTGCCATAGATAAGTAGAGTACCAAGTTACGATTGACTTTTTTATTGCTAACATTATAATTTAGTATTAAGCATTTGGTACAAGATCATGCATATCAATTGCATATATACCATCACGTGGAATAACATTTAAATAAAGAACACCATTCTTTGAAAAATGGTAATTCCTTCTATCCGTTAATACATTACAACAAATCCTATTGTAAAACCAAACGAGAAACTAAATACCACCTATATTATAGTAGGGCTAATGACTATTGTTCTAAACAATTAACAAGGCCATTAGGTTAAACTAGTCAAAAACTCAATTGCTTCTACTTGTGCACGAACCCATTGCCCACGTACAAGTAAAGAGCTCCTTGTTTCAGCTTCCTCACGATCCTTATTCCCTGTTTTGTTAATTACTATTTGTTTGTAACCACAACCAGTGTCATACACCCAGGAGTTATTATTAGGAAAAGAAAATAATTCTATTGTGAAGATACCTGAAGAACTGGCAGAGCCAACTTGCTTCTTTTTCTTCTGCAACTTAGCAAGATACACAGGACAGTTCCTTTTTTAATGTCCTACTCCTTACAGTGGTGGAAGGAATTCCTTAGCTGGGCGCTACTTAGCAGTAGGCTTTCGGGTTCGTTGGGATTGGGTATATAAAACTTCTTATCCATTTCCGCTGCCTTTAAGCCTTTATTCTTGCCTTTTGCATTATGTGATTTTTTTATTTGGCCTTCTGGATTTTACCACTTTTAATCATCATTACTTGTGGTGTTTTAGCCTTTTTAGGTAAACCCTTCTCATTACTCATTAAAGCATAGCTGAATGGTCACCAATTGTATTTCCCTTAGTTATGCATTATTGTAATTTCTTACAATTCACGCATCAATAATTTCTTTAGTAAGGCTTTAAGGATTAAGCCTTACTGAGATATCCTTGTGGTAGCATATAACCTAGTGTTCCAATTTGCTACACTTATCCTTTCTCTTAAGGACATAGTCAGCAACTGATTTACCCTCCTTTTGTTTGGTAAGCATGGAAAGATTGGATTAAGTCAAACTTCTCCACTCTAGCTTAGTTTCTCAACATAGATCTTAATGCTATGAACCATGTCAATTAGGAATTGTGCAATTCATTTGTCGAAGTAGTTCAGGGGTCTTACTCCCAAGGGCAATAGAAGACAAGCCATCTCATGTTATAGCTTCTATATAGGAGTGTCCACTGAGCCAAAATGTTAGGTTCAGCTCCAGCCTCAGGAGCGAGGGAGGGTAAATGGCTTTGTTCAATGACATGCATTTTCTTCTCGATCTCTAGATAACTTAAGTCGAGACAAAATAATAGTCATTGAAGTTATTACCAGAAAGTTTTTTTTTTCAAACATCGACCTGAAAGCAGAATGGTTTATGTTTTGAACAGGTAAGTGCCTATCTTTGTTCTACAAAAACAATTAAAGTTTAAGAATTAGTATTTTCGATAATACTCCTGGAAGAAAATTAATTACCCATGTTTAATTAAATAAACAGTTAATTTCCTAAGGTTAGGACCCAACTTGACATACCCCCACCACATCAGTTGATCTGCTAGTGATGGTGTATTTAAAAGGTAATCAACGATTGATAATTCATAACTTTTGCAATTCCTACACCATATGGGACTTACTTTATTACAATAATGTGTAGTAAGTATGTAGGAACCCGATTAACACTTCACTTCACAACCCGAAACACGAATCAAGAAAAGAGAAGAGAGAGAGAGAGAGACGAAATAGAGAGAGAGAGAGAAGAGAGAGTTGAGAGAGAGAAAAAAGAAAGAAAAGAAATTAGATTTTTAGAAATGAAAAACTAGATATTTTCTTAATAGAAAATATCTATATATAGTTAGATATTTTTAGAAAATATCTAAATATATATATATACCCTACCACATTTAATGTGAAGCGAGGATATATTAATATGGACCAGGGGCTCGGGTTTTGTTTTTGGATATTAAAACCCAAATTTTTACAATATTAGATTATCTATCGAGCCGTTTAAGTTATTATATTATTACAACATTAACTATATTAAAGACCCGATAGCTCCAATGTGGTGTGACGAACTTCCTTGTTCGAACTCAATTAATTGAGGCTAACAAAGTATGTTTCATACCATCTATGCCGGTGTTAACAGGTCTAAACACAATAACGCTAAGTCGTCAATTGCAATACAGTTTTATGTAAACTCACCGTCTTCACGGGAAAAAGCGATTAATAACATTGTGATTGCATCTTACACACGTCTCACGCATTAGTATAGAGCAACGTATCAACAAGTGTTTTTACTAATTGGATGGGCTTAAACTTAGGTGGAAAAGGTATTTGACGTGTTCAAATGTGTCGACGAAGCATCGGATAAATCTTCGTATCATTGATTTTAATAAAAGATATTAATCAAATTTAGTATATTATTACTGGTATCACCTATTATCATTGTATCTATATACTTAAAAGGTGAGTGACCTTAAAAATGACGATTCATACGTATCTTCTAATATAAAGATTGTCTTTTATCGCGGGAAAAGATTTAAAGAATGATTTAAAATCATTAAACCCTAGACCATTCGTGTCTTCCTTCTAGTATGCATGGTAAGGAAACTACTACGTAGTCTGGTATTATAGGGTAATGTATCTTTCTAAGAACGAAAAGTCCTTGATGAGTCTCCCAGAACCCTTGTCCTGAACTATATAGTACTTCTTGCTAATTACGTCATTGATAAAATGTTAAACTTTAAATTTATAGTAATACATTACAAACTTTATATTGCTTCGTATAGTAATGGAAAGATTTTTTACTCGGATTGTAGCCGAATCCACTTTTGACTTTTTGCTCAATAGATAGTTCATTTATAAATCTTATTTACAGATAATACTTAGTATGTTTATTTTTGTTTTCAGGAATAACTCTTTTTATTTCTCCACAAGTCAAGAACTTAAAATAAAAACACAAAATAAGACATCAACTAAAATAAATAACATTTTATTTAAACACAATTAACAAGATATGGAATTGCAATTTAAATATGATCATATTTACTCTAATATAAAACATGCATTTATGCATATTAGGTCCTTGTCCTATTTCTCCGGCCACATAATCTGAATTCAATCGATTGCGTAAGCCTTTTTTATATAAATACCTAATTGCACATTAATATTTTTAACTATTTTTAGGTCCCTTTGATTCACTAATAAGGGTCTTCCCGAATTCTGAATCAAGGATCTTTCCTGTTTAGAAAAATTATTTACAATTTTATGTGTATTTATTCCATATTTAAAACAAATTTTTAACATTTTAACAAGAATTTTTATAATATCTAATATTCAATCCATGATAAAATTTTGCATGATTTTATCTTGGATCCTTATTAACAAATTAACAACTTAAACCAATTAACAATTAATTTATCATGTTTTTATATAAAATTGAATACAAACCTAAATCTCGTCTAATTAATTTTTTTAACCTTCAAGATCAAATCTTTTTACAAAATCGCCCGACGGGGCATTAAAATTATTTATGAAACTTAATTTTGTCAACTTAATTTCTTGTAATTTATGATTCTGCACGTTTGGTCTCGTTGATGCCACTGTTGGGTTTTATAACCTTATTTACAATTAATTATCACGAGTACGCAGCGGATTAAATGATCAAGTGTAGAACACTCATAATTTAACAAGATAGAATAAAGTTGTTCCTTTGAGCACGAAACGATACAACGTTTTAATGGTAACCGAAAAACATCGTCTTCTATTATACGCGTGTGTATAATACTACAAGACATCAAACTTGATGATTCCTCTATGCGTCCACCACACTTTAGTTCTTAGCAAACGTCGAGTTTGCTAGTTCTAGTAGTGTATAACAAACGTTCTTAATTCGCTCTTGTATCTATCAACTTAAGATACATAATTATATCAAAAGTGATTATCAAATCACCAACTGAAAATTTAAAGTTGTTTGTTGGTTATGGATTGATTGAATGAAGCAAACCACACAATTTGCAAATTGCTTTGGCCGGTCAACAAAAAACAAAAGGAATAGATTAGTCGATTTTTTTGGTTTTAGTATTTTCAAGTTATCTATTAACTAATGAAACATAACATTATATAGGTCTTTTATACTCTAATCATATGTGGGGATTCACACTTCTTGCTCTAAGGATTCAAAAATAAAAAGAAACAACCCTGTAAACTTGGTGTTAAATTATTAGTCACTCGCGTTTTAACCATTAAACGTTTAACTTAATTATTTAATACTCGTTAACTTTTAGTCGAATCGTTTGTTGATACATTTAATTTCATTACATAAATATTTTCTCGTCATTTACATATAAACGTGATGTGCGTCCCCTTAGCTCGAGAATCATTTTGGACATTATATTAATTCATATTTGGTCATAATCCACAGGACCTCCGATTGTTTTTGGGGATGGGGTTCAATACCCGAATGTTCCATGCCTCGGACACTATACATTGGTTAACATGGATCAGAGGGTTGCTTGCCCATTAGTACTAGTGATACTTTCTGTTTTTCCATAGTAATGTGTTCATCAACCTCGTCATCTGAATCAACTTCATAGAAGCTTGACTTGGCAGCTTCATCACTTTCAACTCCTCCCTTCTTACCACTCGTCTCTCCAGCTTCACTATTAGGATCAACAATATGAGTAATGTCGTTTAGTTTCTCAAACAGATTCCTCAGTTTTACTCCATTGTTTTCTCCCTCATGTACCTTCGCTTTTTCATTAGCCTTATATCCGATGTGATATTTTAGGGTCATTACTTTGGTTTTACGGCTGATAGTAAATGTTCTTTGTGTTATTCACCTTGAAACCTTAGACATGGTTCTTAGGATTGTTAGGATAGCCCTTTGCCTTTGTTCTTTCTCTGTTTTGACATTCGTAAACATCTTCCTGAGTAGAACCTGTAACATTTACCTTTGGAACCACCACACGTTTAGGTAACATGGAGACTGTATGATACATGTGGAGTACATCATGTATCTACTAAGGATGGAATGGATATCTACATGCTGGTTGAAAGGGAATATCCTTTGTCAAGAGGATGTTCTTACACAGATGTTAGTTTGCAAAGATCTTTGGTGGAATCAAATTATTGGATGTCTCAGAGAACTTCTTTGGAGATATTCATGTTGAGTTTGAAAAACAAAGTAGATAATGTGTTTGGAAGATTTACTCTCTTTGACAAGGTTTAATTCAAGAAACTTGATGATTTAGAGGTAAATCATAAGTTTAGGGGAGGATTGTTGGGAATTAAATGTGTTCATAGTTAGTATTGCCAAGTCAAGAGTTAGTATTGCTTCAAGTTACAGACTGACAGTATTTGACTAGTTAGTACGCTAGAAGAGAGTTAGTAATGCCGTACTAACGTTAAATACTGCTGTGTGACTTTAAGACTGTTGCATGAAGATTAAAGATTGCTAAAGAGATAAAGACGTGTCAAGAGATTTTTATTGACTTATACAGAGTATATTCTATATAGTTAGAAAGATACGTATAAGTTTAACATTATAGAAGATTTGTAGTTATCTTGTAAATGACTCCTTAGTGTATAAAAGGAGATCATAGGTTATGATTTTGAATGTACAATAGAGATATAAGTTTTGATACATAGCTTCAAGGGTGTAAACCCTAGTACTACACAGAGTACTCATAATATTAATAATAATATTAGAGCTTTTCAGTAATATCATTTTTCATACAGTTTACTATTTCATTAATAATCTTCTAAGTATTAAAGAGTAGATTCCGCATACTATTTAGTATTCACAAAGTTTCAACCATAGTTGTTTTGGATTTATCCAAAGTAACTTAATCTTTACAAGCTAAGGAATAGATCTTAAGTTGGGATCAACACCAGGTGTTCTAACTCAGTTGGAGTCATTACATAGCCATTTCCAATTCTGTGATAAATACTAAACCCGTTCTTTTTGACAGGCTTTTGTAAAATAGATCTGCTAGTTGATATTTTGTCCTGATCAAAGTAATGTTCAAATGTACTTTTTTTCAACATGTTCTTGCTAAGAATAATATCAAATATAATGTGATTTGGTTTGAAAATTGTTTTACGATGTGCATGATTTAGCTATTGCGCTTTTTGATTCTCTGTACATGGAATCTTGTTGTTACGATATTATAGTAAAGCTGTTAAGTCCTCATCCATTGACGTGTACGTAGATTGCAGATACAAAGATACGTTTACTCAGCTTCCATAGTGGCATTGCTGTTATAATCTTGCTTTTCTAACAACCAACTGACTTGCTTATCTCCTAGAAACTGTATTCCTCCTGATGTGCTTTTGCAATCATCATTAAACCCTTCAAGGTATGCATCTGAATATGCAATTAGCTCAAACCCAGAGTCCTTCGAGTACCGTAGTCAATGTTTTTGGTTTGTCTTTGGTATAAAAAGATCGTTTGGACCTTCTTTGAGGGTATGGTGCAGTTTGGGTGTGCCTGTTATCGCGCACTAAACAAACGGTCGCAAAGGCAATGGCTGGTTTCGAATGGCAGTGAGATACATGAGTCCCCCAATCATACTTAGATATATTGTTTGATCGGTATTAGGTGCCCTGTAAATCTACATTTAGTTTGGCAGTAGCCATTGGTGTACTAAGTGTATCACATTTTTCCATCCTATGTTTCTTAAGAATATCCAAAGTATATTGTGATTGATAAATGAAGATTCCTTAGGGTGATTGATAAACCTGAAGTCCAAAAAGAACTTCATTTCACCCATCATTGACATTTCAAAATTATCTTTCATAATTTTTGCAAATCTATTTGAAAACACTGGATTTGTTGACCCAAAAATTTTGTGTTCGACATAGATTTATATTAAGTTTAATGTCCTTCCCCGTTTTTTGGGTATTTTTCTTGTTTAAATAATAATTTCATTGTCGATCGACAAATACCATTTTTGAAATGTGTGTATCGATTAAGAATGAGGGAAAGGAAAATTGTCATGACCAGGCTCTGGGGCTTGTTTGAAACCGTTTTAGAGCTTTCTTTAAGACGATAATATACAAGAGTAAGAAAGTCTGGTATCTACAATTTTGTAGGTACTTACAAAACTTCTATCTTTTAATGTTACTTTTTAGGTATGCCGTCTTGACATCTTAGTAGATAGTAATGCTCTTATGAGACGGTATGCTACAAAGATTCTGATTGCTTCGAAGTCTTGCAATGTGCAAAAACTTTTTACTCAAAAGCATACTCCTCTCTTGACCATAACTTAGTCATAAACGAGATTTTCGTTCGAGATAACCTTGTTTTTTGATCAGGTCTTGTTTTTACAAATCCATTTAAATGTATTATGCTTTTGCACAACATCGGCGTTTGACTAGTTCCCAACATCAAGCATTTGAAACTGGTTCAGCTCTTCTTGGCATGATTCTATTCAGCTTGTGATTCGAGCTTAGTTCCTTGATGTTTTTCGGTTTTGTAGTTACTTTACTGTTAACGCGTTCCAACATGTCATCGTCTGTGTGACGTCTGTATTACGGCTTTTAGAGGGGTCACCATTCACTTGTTTATTTGATGAATCTTATTCCATTTATAGTGGACCGACGTGGTTGGTAGAACTCATTGCATTATTTGACGGGATCTAAATTGTTTGAAGAGGACTCGGCGTCTTTAACAAAGCAGAGAGAATGAAATGGATTTGTTAGGAACTCATTTTCGTAAAATGACTGCAATGTCTTCTTGGCTTGTCATTGGAATTCTCTGTCGGATGGGAGTTGTAGCTTAGTTAGCAATTGGTTCTTTGTTGATCTATGTTACTATTTGAGGAGCTTAATTCTTCTTCAAAATACAATTCAAGATGGGCGAGGATGTGTTTCATTTTCAAGAGTATTTGCACGCGGAATCTTTGGTCAACTTTGAGTTCCTCGTAGCATTGTAATCTTCATACATGGACCGAACAAATTAACAAGTCTTCTTTTGCGGTTTACCAGATTGTAGATCTTTTCAATGAATTTTGAAAATTCGAGCAGTTAAAACCGGGTCCTGAATTGTTGCATTCAGAAGCCATTGTTGTGAGTTCATCAAATTCGACATGTATGGTTTCCATTATCTTTTTGGTTTGGCGGTTATAGATACGAAACCCTCATGATGACTCATAACAGCCTATAAAGATACCAATGTTAGCCTTCGGTTTCATTTTCCCAAGATCATCACGATCATTTGTTAGATAAAAAAGAGATCCGAATGCATGAAAGTATTGAACATTAGGTTTTCTGCCTTTGATCAGCTCATAAGGAGTCTTGTTGTACCTTGTATGTACAAGAGAGCGATTCTAAGTAAAGCAAGAAGTAGCAATAGCTTTGGCCCAAAGAAATTCTGGAGTCTTTGAAAAGATAAGCATTATGCGAGTAGCCTCGACTAGTGTATGATTTCGTCATTCAACAACACTGTTTTGCTAAGGCGTTCTAACAGTTGAAGTGTTATAAGTAATGCCTAACTTTGCATAAACCGTCTGGAATTTCTCATTTTTGAACTCAGTTCTATTATCAGACTGGACTTTCAAGACTTGAGCCTTTAGGGACCGTTGAATCTGAGTAACGAAATTGATGATCATATCAGGGCTGCTCATCTTGTTTTAAAGAAATATTTACCAGAGTGTATCGAAGAATAATTATCTCCGTTACCAGATATATCTTTGCCATTGATATTGCTTTTTTAAACCCTCTATTGCCCACATAAATCCATATGAAGCAATATAAGTTTAGATTCTGTACTTGGAACCAATTTAGGTGGAAAAGAAGCTTTCTTGCTTTTTCCTTGCTCACAGGCTGAACATAAGTGATCTTTATCCTACTTAAACTTCGGTAGCCCATTAACTAGATCTTTTTTCGTAAGATGATTAATGGTACCAAAATTTTAATAAGAGAGTTCGTGAAATTATCCATGTCTTTGTTAATGTGGCTTTGGACATTAAGCATTCTGGAGAAGAAGCCGCCAAATCAGAGATAGAGATGGTGTAGATATTGGAATTACAAGAACCGGTAAGCAAATCTACACCCTCCAAATTCCGAACATAACATGTATTTGAACGAAAGGCTACTTCTAGATCTCCATCACAAAATTGTCCGATCGAAAATAGATTGTGTTCGAGGCCCTCAACGTAGTATACATGACATATCGTGAGATTGCCTTAAACATAATCTCCATATCCAGTGATTGCTATCAAGGTTACGAAACCTCATGATCTTAGTCCACAAATGATATTTTCAGTGATCAATCCATTCCAATCATGTTACAAGACATATATTAATGTTTTGTCTCAATCAATTTTAATTTTCAATCACTTTTCATGTTTACAAAACCCTAGATTTAAATGAAACCTATATCATCAGTTAATAACAACAATTAATCACAAAGAAATGATATAAATCACGTTTTCTTACATTTTTCTATCACAGAGAATCAATGAAACGATTTGAATCGTGTTTTCTAAGTTATGAAAGCTTAATGTGTGCAGAGAATTTACGAAACCTTTTTGTGTGTTTTACAAAAGTGATGAGGTTACGTATGAAACTGTTACTTTTATACTTCCGAAAATGAGATAGTGGTAACGTACTAGAGAACTTATTTGTTGTTGTTGGGGTTTTAGCAACGCTTAATCTAGATTTCGCAACTACAGAAGTAGCTTCTAAATTCTTAGATTTTGCTGCTACGGGGGTAGTGAATAAGGCTCATTTTACACTAGAATTCCTAGACAAAGCATAACGAGCAACATATTTTTTCACGAGAAAGTAAAAACACATCTTTACCACAAGAAACACAAACAATATTTGAACCGTCATTAACAGCAGTTACATTCTTGGTATTTAATACACTTTTGTTTGTTTGACGTATAGTCGAATTCATTGTTTCACACTTATTAGAACCTATACTAACACTACTGGACATCTTCTGAACATATGCAGATGAGCTCTTATCATTAGTGTTCTTTAAGACTCTATTCTTTGATTTAGTGTCCTTAGACTTTGGTCTTCTAACACTATTAGAACTTTCTACACCTGTGAAATTAGAAACATTTATGTTAGTTTTAGAATCCGGTGTCTTTGTTCCTGGTTTTGTGATTCTATACATTCCTCTTGCAATTATATTCTCATTTTGTTTTTGACTTTGCTCGTTTTTAGGTGTAGGATGTCAAATGAGTGGTTATGACTTATCTGTATTGACCTTAGTGTTTTTTACGTTCTTAGCCTTGTCTACTATGTTTTTGTTGAACGGTGTTACACAGACAGATTTTCTTAGGGTCTCAGATTTGTCAAACTTAGTATTCACATTCTTCCTTTTTTAATTATTCTAAGCTTATTCTTGAGTTCAAAAATTGTCATCAAATGATCTTGATTTTGAGCACGCACATCAGCATAAGCATATATCTTTTGATTGACATGTTCAATTAATTTATCAACTTTTTTTGATTTTGAGCCTGTGTTGCTTTTATTTAATTAAAGAGCTTTTGAAATTCAAGTTTAATGTTTTCTCTTTCTTGAACAACATAATCAACTTGAGTTTTCAGCAACACGTTCTCATCATTCAATGTTGGCAACTTTGACTTCCAAGAGACATCACAAGCCATTTTCTCATTTTTGATGTTGTAATTTGAGTTCAAAATCAATACTTTAAGCTTGTGATCACTTAAAATCATTTTTAAAATTTTTGATTCTCTTGAGTAAATTGGCATGGATATCTTTGGAGTCACTTGAACTTTTCCTAAGTCTGTCTTTTAACAACTTATTTTTCTATTTTTCAATAGAAATCAACACACAATTTCAAATTTCACTTGTCAAGGATACTTTCAAAAGTCGATCGAGCTCATTTTGAAGAATATTTCATTTTGAAGGTCTTCCGTTAACTTTATGTTCTATTGATTTAAAAATATTTAACATTTCCTGTACTTCTTCAATGAGTTCTTCTTTAAGTTCTTTCAATTCTTTGACAAAGAGGCAGACATCGAAATTACATCAGTTTTATAAAACTCTCAAAAAGAATTTGGCTGCCAGGCATCCATCTTCATTGTCTGTCTTCTAAAAGAGTTTTATCAATCCGTGTTAGTAAACCATTAATTGCTACACCCATTGTGTCAAACATTTTTAACAATTTACTCTCTTTTGGCATTTTTGGAATTGATAAATTCGATGTGACTTCTTTTGACTCAGAACCATTATTAAAAGTAGAAGGAATTGAAAAATATGTTTGTTCAACAGAAAATTCTTGTTGAGGAACAAATGTTTTATAAATCGCATTTAATTTTCCATAGTTAATTTGAACCATTTTGTTTCTCATTTTCAATCGAATTTCTTTCGCATCCTCTAAAGTTTCCTCTGAATTAGGTGAATCAATTTTTAATTTAGCGCTATGAAGCATTTCACCATCATACATTTTTTGTTGTGCTGCAATGGCCTTCTTGAGACGTTCAGGATTTTTAAAACCCAACCCAGCTTTGAGAAAAAGGATCATAAACTTTATTTGGTTTCTTTCCAAGCATGTGCATTGTTTAAATTGATTGACCCATTTTATAAACAATTCGATCATGAGAACTCAGTTTCTCTTCGAGATCAACAATATCTTCAAGATACCGATTTGCTCGATCTTCAAAAGCCTTTTTAGTTAACTGAGTTTCATGTTGAATTATTAGCTTTTTATTTTCAATTTTGAAAAAATCACATTGAATTTTATCTTTTCCTTTCAAAATTCTCTCAATGGTGTCCTTATCAGCTCGTAATTCACGTTCCAACTCTTCACATGTTTCTTAATATTTTGAACATTGAATTGTTTTTGACTCAAATGTTTTGACCCGATCCTTACATGTCTCGAGCTCCTTTTGTAGCATCTCTTTTGACTTTTAAGCTCATTGTTTAATCATTTTTGATTTTCAGCTTCTCTTTGAACATTATATGTTAGTATTTGAATTTCATGATATTCGTCATGAGCATTTGAATCATGTTCAGATGTGCCACCATTATTTTCCACATAAGGATAATCAAATATGATATTAGAATCAATTTGATCGTCATCAGATGTTTGAATAATAGTTTTATATTTCACATGACTCACTTGTTCATGAACCTTAGATGAAGCAGTTACCTCACTAACAACCTTTCTATCATATGATGGCACAGTCTCAGCTTTACCATTAGCTGGTTGAATTCGAGCCATCGACATGACTGCAGCTGTTAACTCTTCCATTGTTTTTACTCTATCTGAATTGTCAAGCATGAAATCATTTTCTTCGTCATTGAGGTTGCTTCCAGCTTCATCTTTCATAGCTAGCAACATTTTTTCTCTGAAATACTTTGCATCACGAACTCTTGGTTTCTAAAAATCACGAGAATAGTGGCCTTTCTCATTGCAGTTATAACACTGAACATTTGCCTTTCCTAGAGTAGACTCGGTTCGTGGAACACGCTAAACAATTTGATTGGTTTCATCATTTTTCTCAGTTCCCGCATTAAATGCTTGATTCCTGTTCTGTCTCCCTGCATTCCTGTTACCATTTCCACCATAACCTGCATTTTGTGTTTGTATGTCAACAAGACCATCCTGAATCACAACTTGATTTCTTGTGTTTAATGAAGTACGAAGATGATTATTGGTAGGTGTGGAGAACTTTTGAGTGATTGCTCGAGCTAATAACATCATGGCAGTTGTAAGCTTGTCTTTATGAGAATCTCCTTGTAACTCCCCTTGATATTCATCTTCATAATCATAACTGATGAAGGATGCATGACATAGTAAGGTTGTGGTGAATAAGAAGAATTTACATGAGATTGTGATGAAGAAGCATTTGAATGAGCAATAAGGGCTAATGGATCATGATTCTTGGTAGCTTTCTTTGCTTTGGATGCTAGAACATGTGGTTCGAATTGTACTAAAGAATCATACAACACATCAAATGAAACTATGTCTCCAGTTTGATTATAACGAACCATGGTAACATATTTGATCCACTCAGGTTGCAAGCAATTAAGAAACTTGGTGTTGATTGACACTAAAATAGGACGAACATTATTATGATCTATAATATTCACGAGTGTTGTCAACCTTTCATACACGGATTCTAACGATTCTCCTTCTTTTGCTGCAAACTTATCAAACTCATCCATAAGACGTGAGTGTCTCACATGACTAGTAACCTTAGAACCAAACATCAAACTTTTAATTCGTTCCCACATTTCCTTGGCATTTTTACATGCATCCACTGAATTGTATATATCATTTGGTATTGCTTAAAGAAGATTATTCATGACTTTCGCATCAGCAATGTATTGACTCTTATTTCTTGCAGTCATTTTGGACAATGGTTCAAGTATCTCTTGTTGATCGTTGTTTAGATTAGGAATCATTGGCCTCTTATAAGGTCCGTTCTGTATTGAGTTCCTATTCGCTCCCCGTCTTCAAGCTTATTATCTAAAAACCTTCTGAACCTACTTTCGCATGGAATATAATTCCCTTTCTTAAGCATTGGAGGTCTTTCATTAGCTCCTGAGTCTGCTAGAATTTGTTGATTTGAAGTAGACATGTTGTATCAAATGATTACAATGCAAACTTGGATAGTTTTGGAGATAAAGTCTTGTAATCGTAATGTTAACGAGAAATTACAACCTTGTCTTGTATTACAATGAAGTAACCTTGATTTGTGACAAAAGACTAAGTAACACGTAAACTTTTATACGAAAGCTAAATATCTAAGATTAGAAGATACGAAACCTCTTAAAATGAGTTACGAAACCCAAATGATGAGATACGAAACCTTTGAAATAGTGTTACGAAACCCAATTACTGTGTTACGAAACCTCTTGTAACAGTTTACGAAACCCCAAAACTGTGTTACGAAACCTCTGAACAGTTTACGAAATCCTAAAACTGTGTTACGAAACCTCTTCCAATGAGATACGAAACCTTCCAATATGAAAACTGAATTACGAAACCTTCAGTTAGGAAAGCTATGTTACGAAACCTCTAGTTTATGAAACCAAGTCGTATGAAACCTTAAGCTGTAATACGAAACATTTGTTATGAAACATCCGTTACGAAACCTTCTGTTACGAAACTAGCAATTACGTAACATTCAACAAGGAAACCTGTGATACGAAAGCTTGAAGTTCGAAACCAAAACCAATATTTGATACGAAACCTCTAGTTACGAAACCACAGTTATACGAAAGCTTCCACTGTTTACGAAACCAAACGGTTACCTAAAGCTCCAATTTACGAAACCTCCTTTCGTAAATTCCAAATTACCTCTACTTTTGTAAAATCCAAGAAACCTTTTACTCTCGTAAAATTTTAGCTACGAAACCTAATAAAAACTTATCAATATGATTTTAAGCATTTTAAAGTGATAATATCAATGTTATCTTTTCAAATTGATAAATTTCTATGTTATGAAAGCTATTTTAGTGTTACGAAAGCTTTACTACGTTACGAAAGTTAAGAAATCACTTACATATGCGGTTACAGTGAGATTTTCCCGCCTAAAACAGTTACCAAAACCTATTCTTGGCTTACGAAAGCTATCAAATC
>BQNB010118702.1:0-20943 GCA_026074375.1 Tanacetum coccineum
TTCCAAACAATATCCACACAAGCTACACAATACAAACACAAATGTGTTACACGCGACCAAGCTAAAAGCTCATGTCCATGTAATACTAATATGATGGATGTCTAAGGGTTTAATTAACCATCATATGTCACCCTGACACCATGCCCAACCTTAACCATTTCATTAACTTTTTCCACTAGTTACTTATAATTAACTCGGAATTGCAGAATTTTATCATGACGTTACGTACCCAAAACCCTTACTTAATGACCCTCATAATTCATACCAAAAATCACTCATGTTCATTTATGAGTATATTAACTACTTTGTGATTCCAAAGAATTACTTACATGTATAACTACCTCAAATAAAATCAAACTTCAAAGCTGTCCTAATTCGGATCTGATTGCACACCAAAATGTATCACTCTAGATACCATACTTAGACATGGTTTCAGAGGCTAATTTTAACTGTATTATCCATAGACATATGGAACTTAACTTTTGTATAAGGGCTAAGCTTAATTCCACTTTTAAGTATAGGTTTTACCCTCACAAACATGACCTAAATCTGCCTTGTATTTACTGATCTGACAACTTTTAGTGTAACCAACATTTGAATGACTTCACGACCTTAAAAACTTTCGAGGCTGGATTTTCTAGAAATTAGACTCTTTTGGCTTATTCATAGGCTCAAAAAACATATCAATACACGTTTTTATCATCTAGATATCAGTCTTTGAACACGACCTAAAATTCTGCTCAACCCTAAATCAAGTTTTAATGCAAATCTAACATAACCAATTGCATGAACATGACCCTAATCAAGCCCTAATCATTCTATCATCATTAAATATCATTAATATTTTGAATTTTATAAAACCCTAGATCCATCATTGATTTTGTTACATGAATGCATGATTTAAACTAAGGATTGAACGCACGTACTCCTTGATTACAAGCACTTAATAACAATTCTTATGAATGATTCCTTTAGATCCACAAGTGAAGATCAAATTCTTAGGATTTTGGGGACTGGATCATAACAGCATGGCAACAAGAAGAGGGAGAAAAAGATGGCCAAGTTGTGGTTTTAATCATATCCTAAGTTCTAGCCAACCCAAACTTAGCTTAGAAAAAAACTTTTCTCTAAAACCGACGCACCCTATATTATATATATTTTTATTTATTTTTTTTAAATTATTAATTAACTAATTTACTTCATTTCCTTAAGTTTTTATAAAAACCTAAGCTAGTTTGATTAAACCTTTTTACTAAAGCTACTATACTAATCTTTCTAAATATACTTCATTACACCAAACCACTTTTTATTTTTAGAAAGTTGCTACAAACTTCATATTTCACTCACTTAGTTTAATCTAAAATGCTATATTTCCCATAAACATTTAACACATTAATAACAAGAATTGAACGTAGCAATACATGCACCACGCTTTCATTCCATTATCCACCACACGAGAACAAATGAATACTTTAACACCAAACTCATATGCCACAAAATAAGATGATCATTTTACCCTAAAATGAACACATGCCACATAAGTAACCCACTTTAAACTACATATAAACGCAATAGCACGCAGAAAACATACAAAATAAACACTTAGCCATTTTAAAGATAAACTAACCTGCTCAAACACGATGTCACAGTATCCCCTCCCTTATGGAAAAATCCCGTCACCGAGATTTAACATAGTTGGTGTCAACAACTAACGATAACAAATAATTGAGGATACTTAGACCTCATATAGTCTTCGCGTTCCTAAGTGAACTCGGGACCACGCTTTGAATTCCAATGAAATTTTTCACCAAGTGAATTCACTTACGTTTCAAACTCTAATCTCACGATCCATAATTTTTACAGTTTCTCAAAAAAGAACGTACAAGTCCTTGTCGATTTTGATTTCATTCAACGCACATTCAAATTAGTCATTCACTCCCCAAACACTTCATCAAATTTGACACATGAAAGGTGTCCATGTACGCTATTTAACTCCTCAGGTAACCTCAACCTATACGCTACAAGGCCAATTCTTTCAAGGATCTCAAACGGTCCTACATATCTTGGTGCTAACTTACCATTCTTTCCAAAACGCACTACGCCATTTCAAAGCGACACCTTTAACAACACACGATCTCCCACCTCAGACTCTAACGGCTTACGCCTAAAATCAACATAGCTCTTTTGACGATCTCTCGTCGCTTTGAGCTTTTCCTTAATCAATACCACCTTATCTGCCGTCTCTAGTACTAACTCAGGTCCAATCAAGCCACTTTCTCTAATCTCTGCCCATAGAAAAGGCGACCTACATTTCCTACCATACAAAGCTTCAAACAGAGCACACCGAATGCTTAATTGATAACTACCACCAAAATCGATAACACATGCCCTCATTATATCCTCCAAAGTCAGATTCATACGTTCCTTTTGTCCATCCGCTTGAGGATGCTAAGCAGTACTCAAATCCAATCGCGTCTCTAACAATTTCTGCAGCGTCTGCCAAAACCACGAGGTAAATCATCCATATCAATCTGAGTTGATCGCCACCAGAATTCCTTTCCTTGCTATTATCTTATCAATATAAATCCTTGCCAACTTCACATCTTGCCATCTTCTTGTATAGCTAGTAAATGAGCTAACTTGATCAGTCTATCGACCATCACCCAATTCATATCATACTCACTACTTTGACCTTGGAAATTTAGTGATAAAATCCATGGTGATTCTATCTCATTTTCACTCAAGTATCTTAGGCTGTTACAGCAAGCCAAAAGTCTTTGACATTGCGGCCTTCACCCCTTAAACAAATCCGACAATTGTTAACATAGGTAGCAATATCCTTTTCTACACGTGGCTACCAATACATGTCTCCAAGGTTATAGTACGTCTTATCCGCTCCCGAATGTACCAAGTACCTTGATGCATGGGCCTCAACCATTACACTTCCTACTAATAAAACCCAAATTTGATCCATAAAGTACAAACTCTCGTCTCCTTTTCTTTCCATCTGTTTCTCTAAACCATTTTAGCCATATTGCAGAGTAATACTCTTTGCTTGAACGCCTCGACTTTGGGCTGGCCAGAATCATTCCTCTTACAACCGTCTTTAATTTCACGTCTCTTCCTTTCTACTCAACGCATCACTCACTACATTCGCTTTATCGAAGTATGACACAATCATTCTTCAAAGTTTGAAAAGCCTCTTCTTGTTCTACGCTTCACTCATACTTCTAATTCCTCTCAGTTAGGGAAGTAAAGGGGTTCAACAATCTAAAAAAAATTGCGATGATCGTCGGTAGTAACCTGCCAATCCTAAGAATAATCATCTAATTCCTCACTGCCTCACTCTTGACCTCGGGCCACGTGAATACATTATGGTTGACCACGTGACGCAAGGAAAATGCACTTCTTCCCAACCAAAACTCAAAACATATAGAAAGCCTTATCAATAGCTTCCTCCTTCCTCAGGACTAAAGTCCAACACTAACTTCAAATGAACTACCACGTTTCCTCCTTCCGACTTTGAGTGGCCAGAATGTCATAAATTAATACGCTGACAAACCTAAAACCTAAGTATGGTTTGCCACCCGGTTCATAAGTACATGAAAACCGCTGGTGCATTGGGTTTTATAACCCAAAAAGGCTTAACATAAGACTCAAAAATGTCCGTAACTCGTTCGAAATGCTGTCTTTGGTATAGGCATCCTCACGCACTCGTAACTTATGATACCTTGATCAAAAAATCTACCTTTAAGAAAAGGACAAAAACTCTCCTCGTAACTGATCAAACAGTCATCAATCCTAGGGAGTGGATAACAGTTTTTAACAATTAATTTGTTCAACTCCCTATAATCAATACACATGCGAAAAGAACCATCATTCTTCTTAACAAATAACACCGGTGCTCCCCACGGAAAATGACTAGGTCATATGAAACCCTTGTCTTGCAACTCTTGAAGTTACCCGGACAATTCTTGCATTTTTGAGGGTGCCAAACGATATGGAGACTTCGCGACTGCGCCCGCTCCAATGAACAAACCTAATGCGAAACCACTTGTCGTCGTGGTGGTCATTGACAAATCTCCCGGAAACACATCAATAAAATCTCATACCACGGGTATATCACTTATCATAGGTTCATCTACCTTAGCGTTCATTAGGGCTTTGGCGGCTCCCAAAGTACGTTCCCCATGAACTCGAAATACTCACACAACTTCCAATGGGTATTCCGAACCACCTTCACATAACATCCTATCACAAACTTCCAATAAGGACAACCAGTCTATTCCCACAATTCACATCCAAAGCTCCAACGACTCAACAGTAACAATGAACACCAAAGGTTACGAACAATCGAATAGGAAAAACAAACCGAATATCGAAATCAAAGGCTTAGAATGCATAAAAGAGATTTTACATATGCACGTAGACGTGGATCAAATGACATAAGAATCCTTTAAAGAAAGGATACGTATACTGCAAAGCCGAGTGAAAACTGCAACGAAAGAAAACCAACAAGCCGTACCTACGACAAATGAACACATAAAATAACAATACCAAAGACGGGAAATTCTTGTGCAATTATCGAGTTACTCTGAATGACCAAATTAAATAATGTTTTTATAAAAATCAATTTATAATAAAGAAGTTACTTTAAGTATAAAAATCATTTTAAAGAATAAATAAAATTGTTTTAAATGTAATCTTTATAAAATTCATTCTGGTTGTCATAAAAAAATCAGAGACTTTATCTAATAAGGTGTCATCGTACTTACACTATGAATCACTTAAAAACCTGACTTTTTATAATAAAATAAACATCTATTACAAAAGATCATTTTATGACTCAATTTTCTACAAACACCAAACACAATACTTCCAAAGGGTTTTTATAATAGACATCAATTATAAAATAATCCAATTATAAAATATGTTACTCAACAAAGGACACGATAATACCAAAAGGGATCGTAAAACACCGTACAGACTCTAACACAATTCTATTGTTTGAAGACGAAAGAAAATACCAGGAACCATATACTCAAAATAGAATCAAACGAACTCGTACAAGAAAACTCAACAAGAAAACTCATGCAAGACATTACGTACCCAAATCAACCGTACGTCTTATCCAAAAATAAACGATCTGACAAACGCAAACCTAAAAGCATCGATACTAACACGTTGCCAACGGGTTACGAAAAACAAAGGATATACAATCAAGGGCGTAATGATACACACTAATATGTTAGGAACAATTGGTGCTTAAAAGAAACTTTTGATACTCATACGAGAAATCAATGCAATGAAATAACTAATGAAACGCGCCTATATCTGAAAGAGCAGATCCAAACAACCAAATAATACATCAAGACTAGAATGGGAAAATCATTAATCCTTACTAACATAAGTACGATGAAGGGATAGCAAATCTTAGACCTTAGTGAAATTCGAACAAACAACCGAGCAAACGAGCAACCTCTATAATAGCAATACTAGGTATCCGTAATTACTAGATAGAAGGGAAAACTTACTATCTATACAACTTAACTCAACATATCCTCCAATTAGGGTAAGAGAAAATTTCTCTACCCATACCACCATCTTTATCATGAATACACATATCAAAAAGGAAAACATATTACACTACCACCTTACAACCAAACACAAATAAATGAAATCATGGTCACAAGTCTAGGTGTGTGATGCCTTTATAATTATGTTGGCCACCATAATTATAAGTGTCTCCTTTCACATGTGTACTTACTTCCAAGATTACCCAATTCAATTCATAATTCACAGATGAGCACATATACCACCTTGCACATCTTATAACCACTCCACTTAAACAAAAAGGATGCACATCAATTAACTACTTACTTAAATCAAAATAAAATAGACAACAAAAAGACATAAAGGGACTAAAATCTCACACAACACCAAACAAAAACTAACTGAAAAAAGAAATAATCAATAACAACATGACGAGGTAAAGGACGGGATAACCTTATGCTGGGCCTCGCTTGGGTTTGACTTTGCCTCTGCAAGAATCACCTGACTCTGCGGGTCCAGCCCTACTACGGGCATCTGACAAACGATCAACTATCATATCTCCTTCGGTTCCACAAGAGGCTCCTCTTATAGATCCTTATAACGCTTAAGTCCAGTTGAGAAAACGGTTCCTCAACGAGACTTCTTACAGGTGGGGGAAAAACATAGTTAAAATACTAAGAAAGTAATACATATCATACCAGATAAAGGTAGGCAAAATAACTCAATGACAACTTAGCAAAATAGGAGATATATAAGCTATGCAAAAATAGAGGGGAAGCATAGCAGTTATAGCATCAAACACATAAGCCCTAAATGCATCTACATAAAGGATCCCTAGGTTATAGTCTATGCTCAACCACCTACTTCTCTATAACCAAAGGCTCTGATACCAATCCGTCACACCTCGCCAAGGTGGAAACGCGAGGCGTAACAAGAATGGATATCATCACAACACAATGGTGTCTACTATAGAGAAATCTAAATGAAGGAAATAATCAAATGGACACTATGTGTCATGACAATACCCAACACAAGATAAAGGAGTCTTGCATTACAAAAGTAATGTCGTACACGAAACAACATAATCCAAATACTAATAATCTCCAACAAACAAGTATCAAGCAAAACAAATGTCATAAATGAAAAGACTAGAAAAGACAACTCCACAAGCAATGCCTAGGGTCTCTCTAGGCCACATCTTCTAACACCACTTTCTATCATTCACGAATACTCACCTGGAAATGAAGCATAAAAACGTCAACATAAATTTGGATAGATTCATAGGTATAAAGATACGATAGAAAATCCAAACTGCTCATTACTGTGATAATAAAGAAAACAATTGCAAGACCAATAAATGAACTATCACACAGGCTTAACTGTAAATCCAATCATCATACAAATAACCGACAAACCGACTAACAAGACGTCCTCATATTGCACCAAGGGTCCATGTGTTTACCCCCTTAACCCCGACCCATGGATACTCTCAAATAACCATCCAATCCGCTAGGCCATAGTACCATCTACAAAATAGGCCATGGATACCCACAGAGTGACCCCCATGGAAACCCCTTTTTTTTTTTATTTTTTTAAAAAAGTTTACAATACTCAATATCACATCAAAAATATGTAGCAGGCACAACATACAATAGTCACGTATAATCCATAGCATCTTGACAACCACATTATCACAGTAATCAAAACATTTCTAAACACCTTGCATCATTTCCACCCTAATAAATCATAAGAAAAAGAGGGGCTATAAAACTCACCTAAATGCACAAACCACTTCCAAATCTCTACACACTAACTATACAAATATATAAAACACGGTTACAGCGCGACCAAGCTAAAACCTAGCATGTAACACACATATGATGATGTCTAAGGGTTTAGTTAACAATCAGGTGTCACCCCGACACAATGCCCCAACCTTAACCATCTCATTAACACTTTACACTACTACTTATAATTAACTTCAGAATTGCAGAATTGTAGTGTCCCATCTTTACGTACCCAAAACCCCTACATAGTGGCCGTTAATAAATTATAGCAAAAATCAATATAGTTCCTTTATGTGTTCTCTAACTACCATTGGATTTCCAAAATCCATTTTCATGCACAAGTACTCCTAAGAAAATTAAACTTCAAAACAGTCCCAATTCGGTATGATTGCAACACTAAAAAGATTTTAGACTTATTAACCATAACTTTAGACATGCATTCAGAGGCATTTTTGTTATAGGATTATCAATAGACATATGGAAATTAACTACTGTAGAAGGGATAATCTTAATTCCACTTTTAATGAATAGGTTTACACCTACACAAACAAGACCCTAAATCTACCCCGTATTTACTGAACTGACAACTTTTAGGTAACTACATTTGAATGACTTCCGACCTTAGAAAACTTTAAAATCTGGTGTTTCAAAAGAATTATACTCTTTTGGATATTCATAGGATCAAGAAACATATCAATACATGTTTTTATCATCTAGATATTAGTCATTGACACGAACCCAAAAATCTGCTCAAACCCTAAAATCAAGTTTAAAAACGCAAATCTAATCTAACCAAATTGCATGAACATGTCCCTAATCAACATAATGCATTCTATCATCATCAAATATCATTAATAATCTTAAATTTTTATTGAAACCCTAGAAACCATCATAGATTTGTTCAAGTGAATAGCATGATTAAACTAGGATTGAACGCACTTACCTTTGAATTACAAGCACCTAATTAACAATTCTTGAATGATTCTTGGATCCACAAGTGAAAATCAAATTCTTATGGTTTTGGGAAGCTGGATTCATACGGCAACAAGAAGAGGGGAGAAAGGGATGGGCCAAGTTGAGTTTTTAAATCTATATCCTAAGTCCTAGCCCAACCCAAACTTAGCTTAGTAAAAAAAAACTTTTTTTCTCTAAAACCGGGTGCACCCTAAAAAAAAAAAAAATATTATAATATATTATTTTTTTTTAAATTTATTAATTATATTATTACTTACATTACCTTAAGTTTTTATAAAAACCTAAGCTAGTTTGATTAAACCTTTTTACTTAAACACTACTTACTAAACTTTCTAAATATAACTTTCATTTCACCAAACCACTTTCTATTTTTAAAAAATTTGCTACAAACTTCTATATTTCACTCACATGCTTTCTTTCCAATAACTTACACTTCTTATAAATGCTTAACTCTTAAAAATCAAGAATTGACGTAGCAATGAATGCTACACGTCTTTCATTTCCATTATCACCGCACGTGAACAAATGAAATACTTAACACCAAACTCATATGGACACAAAATAAGATAATCATTTACCTCTAAAATGACATCATGCACATAAGTAACCCACTTCAACATACATATAGAACACATTGCACTCAAGAAACATACAAAATGGACACTTAGCCATTTCTAAAGGTATAAACTAACCTGCTTGACTCACGGTTGTCACAGTATCCCCTCCTTATGGAAATCTCGTCCTGAGATTTAACTAGTTGGTTCAACAGCACAATCAACAAATAACTGAGGATACTTAGACTTCATATAGTCTTCGCGTTCCCAAGTGAACTCGGGACTACGCTTTGAATTCCAACGAACTTTCACAAGTGGTATTCTACTATGTTTTAAACTTTTAATCTCATGATCCATAATTTCTACAGGTTCCTCAACAAAACGTAAAGTCTTGTCAATTTTGATTTCATTCAACGGCACATACAAATTAGCATTCCCTAAACACTTCTTCAAATTTGACACATGGAATGTATCATGTGCACCAATCAATTCCTCAGGCAATCTTAACCGATAAGCTACAAGGCCAGTCCTTTCAAGGATCTCAAACGGTCCTACATATCTTGGTGCTAACTTACCCTTCTTTCCAAGACGCGCTACGCCCTTCAAAGGCGACACCTTTAACAATGCACGATCTCCCACCTCAGACTCTAACGGCTTACGCCTAAAATCTACATAGCTCTTTTGACGATCTCTCCGCTTTGAGCTTTTCCTTAATCAATACCACCTTATCTGTCATCTCTAGTACTAACTCTGGTCCAATCAAGCTACTTTCTCTAAGCTTCAAACGGAGCACACCGAATGCTTAATTGATAACTACCACCAAAATCGATAACACATGCCCTCATTATATCCTCCAAAGTCTGAATCATACGTTCCTTTTGTCCATCCGCTTGAGGATGCTAAGCAGTACTTAAATCCAATCGCGTCTCTAATACTTTTTGCAGCGTCTGCCAAAACCACAAGGTAAATCATCCATCTCAATTTGAGTTGATCGTCACCAGAATTCCATTCCTTGCTATTATCTCATCAATATAAATCTTTGCCAACTTCACATCTTTTAATCTTCTTGTATAGCTAGAAAATGAGCTAACTTTGTCAGTCTATCGACCATCACCCAAATCACATCGTACTCACTACTTTGACCTTGAACATCGACCATCACCCAAATCACATGGTGATTCTATCTCATTTTCACTCAAGTATCTCAGGCTGTTGCAGCAAGCCAAAAGTCTTTGTCATTGCAGCCTTCACCTCTTAAACAAATCCGACAATTGCTAACATAGGTAGCTATACCCTTTTCTACACGTAGATACCAATACATGTCTCCAACGTTATAGTACATCTTATCCGCTCCTGGATGTACCAAGTACCTTGATGCTTGGGCCTCATCCAATACACTTCCTACCAATAGAACCTAAATTCGATCCATAAAGTACAAACTCTCGTCTCCTTTTCTTTCCATCTGTTGATCTAAACCATGTAGCCTTTCTGCGAGTACGTTCTCTTGCTTGAACGCCTCACTTTGGGCTGCCAGTATCATTCCTCTTACTCGTCTTGATTTCACTCTCTCCTTTCTACTCAACGCATCACCCACTACATTCGCTTTATCGGAGTATCACACAAATCATTCTTCAAAGTCTGAAAAGCCTCTTCTTGTTCTACGCTCCACTCATACTTCTGATTCCTCTCAGTTAGGGAAGTAAGGGGGTTCAACAATCTTAAAAAAAATTCGCGATGAACGTCGGTAGTAACCTGCCAATCCTAAGAATAATCATCCAATTCCTCACTGCCTCACTCTTACTCGGGTCCACGTGAATACGTTATGGTTGACCACGTGACCAAGAAAATGCACTTCTTCCAACCAAAACTCACACTCAGAAAACTTAGTATACAGCTTCTCCTTCCTCAGTGACTCCAACACTAACTTCAAATGAACTTCATGTTCCTCCTTCGACTTTGAGTAGGCCAGAATGTCATCAATGAATACGATGACAAACCTACCTAAGTACGGTTTGCAAACCCGGTTCATTAAGTCCATGAAAACCGCTGGTGCATTGGTTAACCCAAAAGGCATAACCGTAGACTCAAAATGTCCGTATCTCGTTCGAAATGCGGTCTTTGGAATGGCATCCTCATGCACTCGTAGCTGATGATAACCTGACCGAAAATCTATCTTTAAGAAAGGACACGCTCCTCGTAACTGATCAAACAAGTCATCAATCCTAGGGAGTGGATAACGGTTTTTAATAGTTAATTTGTTCAACTCCCTATGATCAATACACATGCGAAAAGAACCATCCTTCTTCTTCATGAATAACACAGGTGCTCCTCACGGAAAATGACTAGGTCATATGAAACCCTTGTCTTGCAACTCTTGAAGTTGTCCAGACAATTCTTGCATTTCCGAGGGTGCCAAACGATATGGAGACTTCGCGACCGGCGTCGCTCCAGGAACTAAGTCTATACGGAACTCAACTTGTCGTTGCGGTGGTAGCCCCAACAAGTCTTCCGGAAACACATCAGTAAAATCTCGCACCACGGGTATATCACTTATCCTAGGTTCATCTATCTTAGCGTTCATTAGGGCTTTGGCGGCTCCCAAAGTACGTTCCCCTTGAACTCGAAGTATCCCATCACCTTCCAACGGTATCCTAACCACCTTCTCATGACATACTATCACAAACTTCCTCTTGGACAACCAGTCCATTCCCACAATCACATCAAAGCTTCCACGACTCAACGGTATCAACGAACTCCAAGGGTTACGAACAATCGAATAGGATAACAAACGAATATCGAGTCACGGCTAGAATACATATGGGGGATTCCACATATGCAAATAGACGTGGATCAAATGACATAAGAATCCTTTGAAAGAAAGGATACATATATGTACCGAGTGAAAACGCAAACGAAAAAAAATCAACAGGCGTACCACGACAAAAGAAACACATAACGAAAATCATTACGCACCAGAACTTATAAATACGAAAGACAAAATTCTTATACCAACAATCGACTTTACTCGAAAGAACCAATTAAATAATGTTTTTATAAAAAAATCAATTTAAAATAAAGAAAGTCGTTTTAAATATGAAAATCATTAAAAAAATGTTTGAAGTCTAATCTGTGTAAAATTCATTTTAATCATGGTTGTCATAAAAATCTAGAGATAGTTATCTAATGGTGTATCGCATCTTACTACCATGAATCAGTTTAAACCTCTTTTCATAATAAAATTTAAAATTTAATAACCACGACAATTTTCATAACTTAATTGTATAGGCCACTTAAACATGTTCCATTCACAACGATCATTTTAAACACATTTTATTCACAATAATCATTTTAAACACAGTTTTCGCCAAACATCTCCAAGATATTCTTCAAAAGGTTTTTTTTATATAATTCAACATCAATTATACTATATGTTACTCAAACAAAGGACACTGCAATACCAGAAGGGATTTTAAAACACCGGACAGACTCTAACACCATTATGTTGTTTGAAAACAAAAGAAAATACCAAAAACCATATACTCAAAATAAAATCAAACGAACTCGTACAAGAGAAACTTATGCAAGACTTTACGGTTCAAAGAAAAAAGTTAAGGTCTTTATCGAAATAAAGATAAACGAGCAAACCTAAAAAGAATCGATACTAAAACGCGCCAAAAGGGGTTACGAAAACCAAGAGATATACAACAAAGGGAGTAAATATCCGTACTAATTTTTCACGAACAAATAGTGCTTAAAAGGAAAAAATTTCAATATTCCTATGAGAAGTCAACTTACGGGAAAACCAGTGAAATGTACTAATAACCAAAAGCAGCAGATCCGAACAACTAGTATTCATCAAGACGTCGAATAGGAGTTGGGGACCCACTCCTTACAACAAAGTACAATGAAGGGATTTACTATTAGAGTAGGACAATCCGAAACGATATCGAGCAAACGAACAACCACAATAATAAGTAATAGCCAGTACAAATATGTATATGAAATGTTAGATAGAAGGAAAAATTACTATAAACAACTATTCCATAACACATCCGCACTTTAGTTAAGAGAAATAATTTCCCTAACCATATAACCATCTTATCATGAATACACATAATAAAAAAACAATATTACACTTGCACCGTACAACCAAACACAAATTAAAATGCAATCATGGCAATGCTCTACGAGTGTGATGCCTTTATAATTTGTTGGCCACCATAATTATAAGGCCTCCTTTCGCCCGTTTACTTACTTCAAAGATTACCCATTTTATCATAATTCAATATAAGCTCATATTTCCAACATTGCACATCTTAACACTCCAACTTAACACATATTGATGCCATCATTAAATACTTACTTATATCAAAAATAAAAATCGTAACGACATATAAGGACGAAGTTTCGTAACGACTCCCAAAATACGAAATTATCTGAAAGAAATAAATCATAACAAAACATGACAAAGGTAAAAGACGGGATAAACTTATGCTGTGCCTCGCTTGGGTTTGACTTTTGCCTCGCAAGATTTACCGGGTCCATCCCTATTAGTGTATCGAAAACGATCAACTATCCTATCTCTTTCGGTTCCACAAGAGGCTCCTTATAACGCTTAAGTCCAGTTGGGAAAACGGTTCCCCAACGAGACTTCTTACGGGTGGGGGAAAAAAACATACTTTGCTGTCCTTTATAAGTTATACCAAAAATCATCTAGCTCTTTTATGTGATTATAAAATTACCTTGTGGTTTTCCAAGTTTTAATATACATGTTGCAACTACACCAAATTAAAATCCTAACTTCAAAAGCTGATCCATTGATCTGATTGCACACTAAAATGTTTGACCTTGCTAATCATACTTAGACAACTAATAAGAGGCTAAAAATTGGTGTGAGGTTAATAGACATATAGAACTTAACTACTGTACGATGGGATAAGCTTTATTCACTTTTATGATAGGGTTATCTACCCTCATAAACATGAACTAATTCTGACCCGTATTTACTGTTTTGACCACTTTTATTGCAGAGATTATTTGAATGACTTCCTAATCTTAGAAACCTTCAAGGCTGGAGTTTTTGGAAAGTAGACTCTTTTGGCTTATTCATAGACTCAAGAAACATACCAATACACGTTTTTATCATCTAGATATCAGTCGTTGAACACGACCCAAAATTCTGTTCGACCCTAAATCAAGTTTTAACGCAAATCTAGCCTAACTAATTGCATGAACATGACCCTAATCAAGCCCTAATCACTCTAATATCATTAAATATCAATAATATTCTGTATTTTTTGTAAACCCTAGATGCATAAAAAATCATGTTACATGAATTGAAAGAATAAACAAAGAAGGAGAACATACCTAACGATCTTACTTGAATTAACACGATCTAACATCTAGATTTCTTGATCAATTTTTTTTTGTCTTCCTTAGGGTTTTGGGGTTGGATCTCACGGCACAAAGAGAAGAAGGGAGAAAATATTACTAGGGTTTTTATTATATAAACTTATCTAAGTAGAATCCTAGTCCAACTATAATTTTTAAATAAAAATATTTTTTTTTCCTTTTCTTTATAAACCGTACGCCCCCTTATATTTTTTATTTTATTTTATTAATTATACTTATATTCACATTACCTTAATTTCCTATAAAAACCTATGTAAATTTGGTAAACCTTTTTACATAAATGCTACTTACTAAACTTTCTAAAAATAACTTTTCATTTCACATCTCACTTTCTATTTATGAAAAGTTTACTACGAAAATTCCATATATTTTCACATGTTCCTTTCTAATAAATTTCACTTCTTTATAAAACAATGTAACTCTTAAAACCAAGAATTAACATAGCAATGCAGCCATAAATAAAAAAAAAAACACGTCTCATTTCTATTATCACACACTGTGAACAATGGAATACTTAACATCAAACTCATATGCACACAAAATAAAATATTCATTTACCTCTAAAATGACATCATGCACATTTGTAAACCACTTCAACCTACATAATGAACACATAACACGCAAGAAACATACAAAATAGACACTTAGCCATTTCTAAAGATATAAACTAACCTGCTCAAATCAAGGTTGTCACACCAAGTTTGGGTTCTCAAGTCTTGACAAATGATCCGCGGCTAAGTTCTCTGCCCCTTTTTATCTTTAATTTCAATGTCAAACCCTTGAAGAAGCATAACCCACCTTATAAGCCTTGGTTTGGCATCCTGTTTGCTAAACAAATACTTCAAAGCTGAATGATCAGTATAGACAATGGTTTTTGATAAGATAAGGTATGGGCAAAATTTATCAAAAGATAAAACAACTGCAAGAAGTTCTTTTTCAATGGTGGTGTAATGCTCTTGGGCATTATTCAGAGTTTTGCTTGCATAATAGATTGGTTTAAGTTTACTGTCTATTCGTTGTCTAACCAGTCCAACAATCGAAAGCACTAGCGGCAACATTAATCAAAGGCACGTCACAGTCGGGTAGATTTTTGATAGGCAAGTGGTTAGTTTTCTTCATAAATGTTAAACGCCTTTTTGCAATCGTCGAAAAAATCAAACTTTGCGTCTTTCATTAAAACCTGAGTCATTGGTTTAGAAATCATGGAAAAGTCTTTTATGAACCTTCGGTAAAATCCAGCATGCCCTAGAAAGCTTCTCACCCCTTTCACGTTTGTTGGGAATGGCAATTTAGCTATCACATCGATTTTAGCTTTATCAATCTCAATTCCAGCCTAAATTTTGTGTCCTAAAACAATCCCTTCTTTTACCATAAAATGACATTTTTCACTATTAGACAAGGTTTGTGTTCTTCAAATCTAGCTTAGATCCTATCTAAATTGGCTAGAAACAATTAAAGAGTTTACCGAATACCAAGAAGTCTTCCATGAATACTTCCATAAAGTCTTCCACCATGTCGTGGAAAATTACCGTCATTCATCTCTAAAAAGTAGCCGGTGTATTGCATAATCCAAACGGCATTCGTCGGTAAGCAAAAGTCCCATAAGGACAAGTGAATGTTGTCTTTTCTTGATCTTCGGGTGCGATCGGAATTTGGAAGAATCCTGAAAAACCATCAAGAAAACAGTAATATTCATTCCCACATAAACGCTCTAACATTTGATCAATAAAGGGAAGAGGGAAATGATCCTTTCGAGTCGCATCATTGAGTTTACGATAGTCGATGCACACTCGTCATCCTGTAACTGTGCGAGAAGGAATTAACTCATTATTGTCATTCAGAACTACCGTCATTCCTCTTTTCTTTGGATCTACGTGGATAGGGCTGACCCACGAACTATCCGAGATTAGATAAATCAGTCCTGAATCAAGTAGCTTTACAATCTCGTATTTCACTACGTCTTGGACTTTGGGATTTAAACGCCTTTGGGGTTGAATGAATGGTTTGTAGTCATCTTTCATCATTATTTTGTGCGTGCAATATGATGGACTGATTCCCTTGATGTCTGAAATTTTCTAAGCAATTGCCCCCTTACATTTCTCCAATAGTTTCAAAAGTAACGTTTTCTCCCTTTCGGATAATTTGGATGAGATAATTATGGGAAAATATTTGTCTCCATAAAGGTATGCGTATTCTAAGTGTTGAGGCAAACTTTTTAGCTCAGGTTTCTTCTCATCGATCTCGTTAGCGCTAGCTGAATAAAGTTGTTCCCTCATAACTTTATTGGGTTCTGCCATTTCCCGCTTAACTGGATACGGCATATTGACAGATTCGATATGCAATATTAAATCAGATTCATCAGCAGCTTCACATTCGTAACTTTCAAGGTTCGATTATTCAATTGATTTTTCCAGCCCTTTTAATAAAAATGAATCAGTCGTATCGTTTACCAGTAATTCCTGGGCCTCTGCATAGATTGAGTCATCCATGTAATCAATCCTGTAGCATTCATCATCTTCGGTTGGCGATCTCTTGATTGATTGGTCCATGTCGAAGATTACTTCATCGTCCCCTACCTTTAGTGTTATCTTTTTATTATATACGTGTATTATAGGTCGAGCAGTTGCCAAAAATGGTCTTCTTAGGATTATAGGAACTCTAGAGTCTTCGGGCATATCTAAGATAACGAAGTCTATTGGAAGGACGAATTTATCAACTTTGATGAGTACATTTTCGGCGATTCCCCTTGGGTATTGGATCGATCTATCTGCAAGCTCCAAACTCATTCTTGTATCTTTTGGTTCCCCCAAACTGATTTTTTCATACATCGTATACGGCATCAAGCTTATACTAGATCCTAGGTCTGCTAACGCATTATTAATGTGTAATTGGCTAATGTCACAAGGGATAGTAAAACTCCCTGGGTCTTTTTCTTTTGATGGAAGCTTGTTTAATAATACTGATGAACATCTTTAATTCATAGTGATCGTACAAGCTTCTTCGAGTCTGGCTCTATTTGTCAGCAAACCTTTCAAAAATTTGGCATACTTTGACATCTAACTGATTTCTTCGATGAAGGGAAAATTGATGTGGAGTTGCTTCAGGTTTTCCAAGAACTTTTTCTGTTGAGCCTCTTATTTTTCTTTTCTCAATCTTCAGGGAAAAGGAATGGGTGGCGTTTGTACTTCACTTGTTTGTTGAACAACTTGTTCGTGTGCCTTTTGGGGTTGGCCTTTGGTAGGGACTTCGTTTGATTCAACTGGTTCGTCGTGATTTATTACTAGGGGTTCTTTGGTATGTATATTGGTGTCATTATCTTGAACATATTGAGTCGTTGTTTTTACCCCTCTAGTAGTTACTCCTTTGGCTTCCAGATTTGATATTGGAGTGTTATTGATCACTTTCAACAATCCTTGTACCTCGAACCTGAGATCGCTTAACGAATTGTTTCTTTCTTTAAATAAGAGCTCGTTTGTTGTTCTAATTCTGTGATGATGCTACTCATCTCCTCTTGCTCATGTTTTCCTTCGTCAACAAATTTGTATAACATTTCTTCCATCGTTAATCTCTTTTCCGGGTAAGTAAAGTGATATGGACGAAGTCCGAAGGTTCTTTCTGAAAAATAAGACATGATTCAAAGTAAAGCTATTCTAGAGAAATAAACTTGCAAAGATTTCAAAAATTTTAGTCAATACGTCGTATACAATAATCGGATACGTCGTATTGCTGAATCAGAAAGTTAGATACGCCGTATAGGGTTGTCGACCAGAACAGTGTATTATGAAAAGAAATTAAATAAAGAACACATAAACAAGACAGTAAAAAATAAGGACAAAATTATACACTAATTTAAATTACACTAATCCTAAGGGTTAGACTAATCTAATGTTAAAAACCAAAAATATCAAATAAAAAAATCAAGATTAATTCTCATCTCGGTACGGTGCAAAAATGATGTGCTGTCGTGTAAGGTCAATTTATTGTTTTTACCAAGTTTTAAATTTATATTTTGCGAATTTAACGAAAATAAACACTTTAAGGGCTGTGTACATGGTAGGTGGGAGTTTCGTGATACAGTGGGTGTCGAACACTTTGAGCGAAGTTAATTCTTTCAATTTAATTAATACTTTTGGTTTTTCTAATCTAGTTAGTCTATTCTATGCTAAACCCTATGCTAAACCTATGTTAATCTAAATCTAATGGACAAAAAGGGGGGTTTTCAGCTGAGAGACTGGCACAGTTTGGTGGTGAATAAATCAATTCACGGACCACTTTAACCACGCAAGCAAATTAACAGGTAGGAGTAAAAGAGCGGACTAGCCAAAATATAAGAATACTATATTATCCCCATTATTAATCAAATCAGTATGTAGTTTGTTTATTAGTGCAATGATTACTTATCTCGAGGCGGCATATAATTTTTAAGACTTAGGCGTTACTTTGTCTAAGACTAGACACGTTGAATTCTTTCACAATTAAACGCATCCGCAAGAAGCATCTTATTTACTGTTATAATCTATTTATGATTGAAGGCAATGGTGATCTTGTAAATCCCTAGCAAGAGAGACTTTCCCATTTACTGCTTAACCGGCTCTTTATATACTAGTACTTCCACTGGTCCGAGTCTTACCCAATTGATTATGAACGTCCGTTGGTACCAAGGTCACCTTATGGCTCAACTAAGCTCACAATCAAAGGGCAAAGATAGGTCAATATTTGTGATCCTATGATTCTAGATATATAAATTGCAATATGGAGAGCTATCCCGGACTCTTAGCCTACGAACCAAACAACACGAGTTGCCAACGCATTAAATTGTAGGACTAGACTATGTTGAATGATAGGTCGCATACTTAAGCACGTAAACAAGTATGATGATAAACATAAACAAGCAATTCAATGATAAATTAAGAAATCGAGATAAACAAACCAAACATTAAGATCTTTATAACAATGGCTAATACCCGAAGGTATTAGCCTTCAAACATCATAATTAATATATGAGTAATGATTTAGCCAAGGTAAACTAACCGAGTTGACGAATGATACCAAAAACTAAACGATTACAAGAGTATAAGAAATTACACGTTGTCTCCTATGGAATGAATCGCGTTGCTCGACCTCTTCTGCTTATTTTCTCCTCTAAAAATAGACTTTTATGGTTTAGGTATCGAGAATATGATTTTGCACGCCTAAAACTCATTTTTGAGTTTTCTATTTATAAGGCCTGAAGTCGGTTTCGATACGGCGTATCCAAGGTCTTGGATACGGCGTATTGGGGGTTTATTGGAGTAGGTGCCACGTTTGATATCTTCTAGAATATTTTATTCCCATATAGCTTGAATGCAACGTATTGCCTTTCTTGGATACGACGTATTGGATCTTGTGGTCTTCTGTCTTTGGTGAGTGCATGCATAGATACGCCGTATCTTCCTTGATGGATACGGCGTATTGGCCTTCAGACACTACTACAAAAAAAGCCATAGAAACTGGTCAAAATAGCCCATAAAAAGTGGTTTTGGAACCACTCTCCGAGGGGGGTATCTCCATGATCGAAACATATGAAAACCGGTTATGCAACCAGTCTCTATTAGAAGAATCGACACCGGTTCTCTCCCTAAGAATTGGTCTCCATATTAAAATAAACACACATGTTTTATTGGAAATGGACACTGGTTCTCCCGCAACATGTCTTTATAAAAACATCCAACCTGTCTTTATATAGAGTAAAAAGATATGTTTTTATCTCAAAACCTGTCTTTTTTAATCTATTTAAAAAAAATATTTTTGGAATTCTTTAATAAATTCCAAAACTTACAAATTTAACCCACCAAAATAAAGAAATATAAATACAGCAAATATATATAAACTGATTTAGATGGACCAAAAATGTCAAAATCAACAAATTAAAGTAAATAAAGACAACTTCAATTCAGCTTAACATAAAGCAAATACAAAATTCAAATCAAATTAAATCACTAGAATTCAACAAATAACCATAAAGAATTCAGCCATTAGATCAAATTTTGAAGAGCAATAAAACCCCACTATCATCATTCCATATTTTCATCTATTACAATAAATCATAGCTATCAAATCTTCAACTTTACTTATATCTTTAGTCAAGCCTTCAAACCGCAAGTCATCTTGTCCTTGAGCTTTCATTCTAGCCGACTCATTATATATAGAGGCTGCAAATAACAAGTATGGATTAGAACAAGTGAAATAACAAAAACCTATGTACATGTGAGAAGAGTTAATACCCCGTGTTGTTTAAGGATGCCGTTAGGATCATGCAGGGCCAGAGCCAAGATTTCGAGTTAGGGGGCCAAAAAAATGTCAAGTGATCAAGTCATCATTAATGTACTTCTACTAGTTCTACACAAACTCTCGTTTTTACTTTTGGATAAGAATCTTATGTAAATATTACAACTTATACTCATCAGTACTATTACTCTTGAACTATGCCAAGTCAATACTCTCGTGGCTTAAACTAGTTGCGTCTGCATACACTCTCATTTATGTTTATTTGGGATCAAAACTGAGTAATATTCAGACCATGTAAAAACCGTGCACAACCGTACAAGTTTTTTCTCTGTCTTGCGTAGGTAATCACTCATAAAAAGTTACACTCTATCTAATAATCCTTCGCCAACTTGCGT
>BQNB010118703.1:0-20943 GCA_026074375.1 Tanacetum coccineum
GAGTTTAAAATTACTTCTCATCTTGGTAATACAAGTTTGGTTTTCAACTGCTCAAAATAATGATGATGGTAAGTTTACTACTAGATGTTTTACTAGTTTCATGTTTGCAGCTATGTATGGTCACTTTTAATTCTTTTATGGAACACAAAATGGTGATATATGCTAAATCCCAGTACGTGCAATAAGATTAGTCATGGCTATGAGGAATTTGAGCTCGAATTCGTAGTATGTTCCAACAAAAGATAAAGATATGTTTGACATGATTTATTAGTATTTGTTTGTGAATGAAGATATAGGTTTTGCTAAACAGTTTTATTGTTGAATATACCAAGTCAACTGAGTTGTTTGAAAACTGGTTTCAGTATTAATTATTTGCATGATGATGCAGCTACATATTTGCGAGCGCTTAAGGATGGTTGGCAGAACACGCCACCCAACTGGGATGATAATTCCGATCCATGTAGTGGGTGGGATGGAATCAGATGTACAAATTCTCGTATCACCGCTATGTGAGTCCTTCCTCTATCTAGCCAACAAAACTTAATTAAGCAAGTCAACCGTTTCATTTTTGTTTAATATATGTCTCTTTGATTTGATATAACTTTTAGAACTTTGGCAAGCATGAACTTGATTGGTAGACTTACCGGAGACATTGGTCAGTTATCCGAATTGGAGATTTTGTAAGTTCTTTTTTCAAATAGTTAATTCAATTATAGATTTTGTATGTATCTTATAAGCTGATTATTATTGGAATTTCTTGTATTTAGAGATCTGTCTTACAACAAAGGTTTGACCGGGTCTTTAACTCCAGCAATTGGGAGTCTGAGGAAGTTAACAAATTTGTAAGTAGTTTAGATACAGTTGAAATGGTCAACAATACCCCCCAAAGTTCTCTTAGGCTAGATTTTTATGGATGTTGACATGATTTTTGTTTGATCTTGTCTTTTATCAGACTCCTGGTTAACTGTGGTTTCGGTGGACCACTTCCAGACACCTTGGGAAATCTAGAAAATCTCGTCTATATGTGAGTCGAGATGTTATTCTTAAAAATGTTGAATTCCCATTTTTCAAAAAAGATTGCAAATTTGTTAATACATTATCTAACAACCTGAATTGTGTAGGTCTTTAAATTCAAATGGTTTCACTGGACGCATTCCACCTTCGATTGGTAATATTGAAAATCTTTACTGGTTGGATTTAGCAGATAACAGTCTCACTGGAGGTATACCAGTTTCTAGCGGAACCGCTCCTGGTCTTGATATGCTTGTTAATGCAAAACATTTGTATGTCTTAATCTCTATTTATTTTTTCTTCAAGTTTTGGATCAGTAAGTCATAAATCCAATTGGGATTGTGTTTACTAATGTTTGTATTTTGACTATTTGCAGCCATTTTGGAAGGAACAGGCTCAGTGGTCCTATCCCAGAAGATCTCTTTCACTCAAATATGACTTTAATTCATCTGTATGTTTCTATATAACAAAAAAAAAATCTTCCCTTGAAAACATATTAATAACAAAAACTCGACTTACTTTTTCCTTCTTTTTGGTGCAGTCTATTAGAAAACAACCTGTTTAATGGCTCCATTCCTTCATCTCTTGGGCTTGTGGTATCTTTAGAAGTTGTGTGAGTACCTAAGATGATCATATTTATATACTATCTCTAAACCACAAATGAAAAACATGTGTATCTCAATGGCGTTTTTGATGTAATATCAGGCGTCTCGATAGAAACGCTTTATCTGGGACTGTTCCATCCAGCATTAACCGCCTCACCAGTCTTTTTGAAATGTAAGAATCTGAAAACCATTTCTTTGGTGTATTTACATTATACATTTCATGTACATTTGCTGATTAATTTTTGTATAGGTTCCTGTCCAACAATCGACTGACTGGCCCTGTGCCTAATTTAAGTGGTTTGAATGCTATCAACTATTTGTAAGTTGTAAAAACTAAATATCAACCAACTAACTCTTGATTACAGATAATATTAAACTAACTCTATATCTCCAAATGTCTTTCCAGGGATATGAGCAACAATACTTTTAGTCCATCACCCGTTCCCTCTTGGTTTTCAACGTTACAGTCTTTGACCACACTGTAAATCCCTCAAACCATGTCCATTTCTCTTTTTCGAAACCACATTGGCTAATTATTTATATCTTCACATTATATGGCAGTAAGATGTTTGGGACGAACCTTGTCGGACAACTGCCTGCTGCCCTTTTCGACATCCCTCAGTTACAGAATGTGTGAGTGGATATTATCTTAGTTTTTGTGGTTATTTAACTTTCCGAAAACTGATGATTTACGACCCGTTCTTCTTCAGTGATCTAAGTAACAACGGGCTAAATGGCACCTTGAATATCAGTTCAACCCATAGCAACCAACTACAACAAGTCAATTTGCAGAACAATCAAATTGGTGACTTTGCTCAAAGGAACCAATATAGTATCGAATTAATGTGAGTTTTGTCACAAAGATGCTTTATTTTTAAGAGAAAATCATACGGCTGCTCTATCTTTCTTTCACTATGAAGGGAGCATGACTTTATTTACCCTTGTTTGCTTTATTAGCTAAAATACTTCTGGTTATCATATTTATGCAGACTTGTAGGAAATCCAATATGTACCGAATCAGGCGTGAGAGATAGATTTTGCACCCTTCCCACAAATACTACTACTTCATACTTGACAACACCAAACAACTGTTTGCCTGCAACCTGTAGCAATTCAGGTCAAGTTTCAAGTCCAAACTGTAGATGTGCATTTCCATACACTGGAAACCTTAACTTCAGAGCTCCTTCCTTTTCTGATCTCGGAAATTCAACTATTTACGAGTCTCTCCGCAATTCCTTGATGAGTTCTTTTCAGTTATCTCAACTCCCAGTTGACTCTGTTGCTCTTAGAAATCCTACAAAAAATTTGGATGATTACCTTGTGATTAACCTACAAGTTTTCCCTTCCGGAGATGAAAGGTTTAATAGAACTGGGATTCTTGGCCTTGGTTTCTCGCTTAGTAACCAAACTTTCAAGCCTCCAGCGGCCTTTGGGACATACTTTTTCATCGGTGAAAACTACGACTTCTTGACAGGTAATAGCCCTTACTAGTAGAGGTTCATATTTTCAATAAGTTCTATAAATTAGTTATTTACAAACATATTGGTGGGTTGGCCAAACCCAAATCCACCATTTTAACTAAAACCAAAATTACCCATTTTGACACCTGCTGGATCAACCCATTTTGCCACCTGTAGCACTTAAACTTGTGTAGAGATTGTGAGTAATCAAGCTGTATTTGGTGTCACATCACAGGAGGAGCATCGGGCGGGGGAAGCAAGTCATCTAACACTGGAGTTATTGTCGGATCGGTGATTGCTGGTTGTGTGCTTCTGGCTTTGTTAGTTGTTGCTGGACTGTATGCTTTTCGTCAAAAAGGGAGAGCGGAAAGAGCCACCAATGAGAGCAGCCCTTTTGGTATACAATATTATAATCCTTTTAACTGAAGTGTTTGTATTATATTTGAATATATAATTCGGAATCTGATCATATGTTTTGTGAAACTTTTAGCATTATGGGATGCAAACAATGGAAGTGGTGCCATCCCTCAGCTGAAAGGAGTAAAGGCATTCACTTTTGCGGAGGTTAACAAATACACAAACAACTTTTCAGAAACAAACAACATTGGAACAGGTGGATATGGAATGGTAAGTTTTTGCGTAGCGGGTTAAGGTATGCATGCCATGATGAGTACGTCAAACCAACAAGTCACGTTGGGTTTGACAAAAAAAATGCAATAATGAACTAAAGCTTTCAACAAAGCAAGGGAGATTATATGCATTATAAATACACATCACTTAACTCTTAACCTATTTGACTTGTACTCCCTATATCTATTTTTTTACGTGTTCAAGATGAAACACAACCAAATTGAAATTAATAATTCAATATTCCCACCACCTTATTACATAATAGATGAAGAATGAATTATTCTTTATAGGTGTACAGAGGAAGTTTACCAAATGGGCAGCTAATTGCCATCAAAAGAGCTAAACAAGGATCAACACAGGGAGGCCTAGAGTTCAAAACAGAAATTGAGCTACTCTCAAGAGTTCATCACAAGAATCTTGTGAGTCTTGTAGGTTTCTGTTTTGATCAAGGTGAACAGATGTTGGTCTATGAATATATTGTCAACGGTACAGTCAAAGATAGTCTTACAGGTAACTTTTATATCCTGTTATAAACCTTAGCTATTAATAGTAAATCCGAAACTGATGATCAACCATCATTTATACATGCAGGGAGATCAGGAATTAGATTAGATTGGATGAGAAGACTGCAAATAGCATTGGGAGCAGCAAAAGGATTGCAATACCTGCATGATCTTGCTGATCCTCCAATCATACATAGGGATGTCAAATCAAACAACATTTTATTAGATGAACGCTTAGTAGCAAAGGTGGCTGATTTTGGTTTATCCAAATCACTGGGTGATGCTAATGTGACTCATGTTACTACCCAAGTTAAAGGGACACTGGTCAGTAATTTATTCATTGTGTAATTTTTTCATAAACCTGGAGGTGGAAAACTGGAAAATATGGGTCAAAATGGAAATGGGTTAGGTAAGTGTGACCCGCAAACACATTTTTGTGTTTTCACTTTTGGAAATTGTATAAAATTGTTAGTTTCTTAAATATGCAACACCTTTCATTTTTGTGTTTACCTATTCAACACAGAATTTCATCCACAAAGAATGTAGATCCATGGTTAAAACATTATGTTTTTATTTCTTGAAGAATTTGATCTGAAAACTGAAAAGTATGTCATATGGTTTGACGCAGGGCTACATGGATCCTGAGTACTACCAGACAAACCAGTTAACAGAAAAAAGTGATGTTTATAGCTTTGGAATTGTACTGTTAGAGCTTATAACAGCAAGAAACCCGATCGAGAAAGGGAAGTATATTGTACGAGAAGTGAAGGAACCCATGGACAAAAGTAAAGAACTATACAACCTGCATGAGGTGCTTGACCCAACTATTGGTTTGACGACCCAACTAAAAGGTTTGGAAAGATTTGTGGATGTTGCATTGCGTTGTGTGGAAGAAAGAGGAGAAAAAAGACCAACAATGAGTGATGTTGTCAAAGAGATCGAGAGCATTATGGAACTCGCAGGTTTCAACCCAAATGCTGAGTCAGCAGCAAATTCATCAAACTACGATTATGCCAGTAAAGGAAGTGAACATCCTTATACCAATGACAACCTTTTTGCATATAGTGGTGATCATTTTTCTGCAAAGTTGGATCCTAAGTAGAAAATATTAGCATAAGCAACAATTTAAAATGTCCACCGATCGTCAAATGTTTGTTTTATATCTTCTCTTGGTGGAAATGAGTCCAGGAAAAACCAATTTTAGTAGGAAATGTGTGAGGATCTTCGTTATTTATTAAAATTTGTTTATATGTTGTACACAGATTATTTGAAGCTATTCATTTTTTATTCTTATCACCAAATGTTATACCAATATTGCTATGCCACGATCTAGTTTAGATGTTAAAAGTGTTCACCGACGCTACATATAGGTGCAATTGTATTCACCAGCTAGGTTTTGTGTGGCATTTATATTATGTACTATAGATATGTGTAACTAGTTATGGGAAAACACCCTCAGTCATAGTTGATCACAAAAAGGACTGAAGAGCGTTGAGCGGGTTGGATAGTGAGTTCAAGCAAGTCATGTCATGTTGTCAAGTATTTATCTATTTCTATACTATCTTATAATGGAGGAATGCCTTTCTAAAAATAGAATATTCTTGTAAGACTAAATAATCACGACTTGTGAAACTAACGAGAAAAAAAAAAAAAAATATAGACATGTGAAACTGGCGAGAAGTGTTGGGTTATGTTCAAACTTATTACCATCCGTTCCCTCCTAAATTTTTAAGCCATTCTCTAAATCCTATAACTTAACATTTTGACTTATAAGTTTAACTATTGGGTTTGACTTATCAGTTAAACATTTTAACCAACAAATCAAAATAAGTCTTTCAAACATATAAATGTCATAGTCAAACTATTACAAGCACTTTAAACAATAACATACTTAAAAACCATTTTGGGGGTGTATCATCAATTTGATTTATTTGTTTTCCCAGCAAAGTAGGTAATGAGACCATGACGACACTGAACTCATGCGAGCTCCGCAGCGACCTAGCGGACACCAGAATATCAGCTCGGTGGTTCACCTAAACCTACGCGCCTATCTTTTTTACTGCCGAGTTTTGATAAAGCTTCCAGAATATACAAGAAGTTATTTGATTAAAAATTCAAAGGTTGAATAATATCCACGTCGCAGATTTATAGACCCACTTGGCTTTAGATCACAAGCTAGGGTTTAACTATAAAAGTGTGGCCTCTCATTCAGTTTTGAGATACACAGAAACGCAATACTCCAAGACCAGGAAATTGAACCGCCTGGTTTCGCAGCACGGCGAAAACTGTTTTAAAAGGGATCGTGTTAACACGAGCCTGTATCTTTACTGCTTTATTTATCTTTTACGTATCTTTCGATTTTATTTACTTGTTATGTATTAGATGTGCTCTATTAAAAGTATGCAGGTTAACCAACTCTTAAAAAACAGATTCTGTTTACACAGAATTAAAACACTTTTAATATTTGGATTTAATGTTGTAACCAAAAGTTTCTTATATAAACTATTTTCGTCTAAACCATTGATAGTGTATTTTCGTTGGAAATCAGTTTTACAAACAGATTTAAAATTGCAGTTTATAGACGTTAATATTTTTCGAATCAGTTGCGTGTTTAAATCAAGCTTTGATTTAATATACACTGGTCTATTATTCATTGAAAACCAAACTGAGTTTCCTTTGAAGCAGATCCGGTAACACAAGCAGATACCTGATGATTACAGTTTTATTAACTTTTTTGTGTTAATCATTCAGAGCCCGAAAACTCAAACTCCTCCTCCTGCGACTACAGTGTGATCCAACCGGTAGCGGCCGGCTACCAACAACAGTGGCTAAATCATGCAGAAAGAACAGAAAAGTTAAATGGTCAGCAACTTTAAGAGTGGCAACAGAAGATGTTCTTCCTATCTCACCACCTTAGGCCTGCGCGTTCTTTGACAAGAAACTGCAACCTCAGGTTATGAACCACTGCCAGGAAGGTCAACCCTCTAATGCACAGGCTATGCAAGCTGTGGAAGCATGGAAACAATCAGACTTCTTGTGTTACAACTATGTTCTGAATGGTTTGATAGATCCTCTGTAAATGTGTACTAGCGAAGACCACGACTGCCAAAGAATTAAGGGAGTTCAATGGAACGCAAATACAAAACCAGAGGATGCTGGTACAAAGAATTCGTGGTAGCTACGTTTTTTGGATTACAAGATGTGATTCAAAGAACGTGATAAGTCCGGGTTCAAAGACCCTGCAGGTTCTGCTACCGACATCATGCGTGAGGGAAGACCCTTGAGTGAAACTTTTCAAGCTGCTGCTATTATCGAAAAGTTACCTCCAAGCTGGGTAGATTTTAAAAACTACTTGAAGCATAAGGCGAAAGATATATGTTGAAGACTAGTTGTTCCGTACTTCGTATTGAAAGGACAACAAGCGTGGCTAGAAAGACACTTAATACACCTGAATCTCCAGGGCTAATATGGTTTAGCATACTGTGTCATCTATCAAGGTTTAATTCCCAGGGGAATAAGAAAGGGGGACCCAAAAGAAGAATACAAGAAGGGCAAAGGGACGTCTGAGTACCCTTGCTCCTAAAGCTGGGATGTGAAGCAGAAGTTCCACCAGGGACTTGCTACAACAGGTGACCAACCCTGGTCACCGATGCGGCTAATTGCAGATGCCGAAGCGGGCGACGACGTCAGGCAAAAGGTGAAAGCTGACGTGGATCTATAGCAATGGTTCTGACTCGTTGCTATGAATCTCTGAGGTTAACCCTGTAGGTCTAACAAACAGTGGTTGGTGGATTGATACTGGGGCAACTCGTCATGTGTGTCTGATAAGCGTATGTTTCACTCTCAGAGCGTTGACAATGACAAAAAGTTGAATATTGGCAACTCTGCAACTCTGCTGATACAAGGGTGCCAGGAGATGTTATTTTGAAGAAGACATCCGAGAAAGAGCTCAAGTTTACTAATGTCTTGTAATTCCGGAGATTCGCAAGAATCTGTTCCGATTGCTGTTAAACAAGTTTGGTTTTCGGTTTAGTCATTGATTCTGAATAAGTTTGTTTGTCTACGAATCAAATGTATGTTGGTAAGGTATGCAGTATGCTATGTTAAACTCAATGTAAAAGGTGGACAAGAATGATAGTAATAAAATGAACTCTTCTGCTTACTTGATTGAGTCTTCTAATGTGTGGCATGGTCGTCTTGGACATGTAAATTTTAATTCGATGCGTCGTTTAATTAAATTTAATAGCATACCAAACTTTCATATTGATTCTAAATACAAATGTGAAACTTGTGTTGAAGCCAAACTTACAATACTCTTTCAAATCGGTTAAGCGAACAACCGAACCACTTGATATGATACACACAGACATATGTGATCTGAAATCACTACCCACGAAGGGTGGCAATAAGTACTTTATCACGTTTATTGATGATTGTACCAAGTATTGCTATGTTTACTTGTTGAAAAGTAAAGATGAAGCTATAGACAAGTTTGTTCTATACAAAACCGAAGTTGAGAATCAACTTGGTAAGAAAATCAAGGTTGTACGAAGTGATGAGGAGTTGAATACGTGGCCCATTCGCCGTAGGCAATGTGCGAAACATGGAATTAGACACCGAGTTCGACTGGCTCCCTAATCACCTCAGCAAACGGTATTGCCGAAAGGAAGAACCGTAGCATTGAAAGAAATGGTGTACTTAAGCCATGCTGATTTAGATTTTCTGGCATGCGTCAGACATGTTGGGTGGGAAGCCATATCTGACAGCTACTTATCATTTAAATAAGATACCTCGTATAGAAAGGAAGAGGACTCCTTATGAATTATGGATGGGAAGAAACCATCGGTATCAATGACTTATTACGAGTTGTGGGGTTTGTTTAGCCAAGGTAGCTGTGCCCAACTCCCCAGGCCCAAAAGATTGGACCTAAATCTGTGATTGTATATTTCATTGGATATGCTTAAAAAAGCACTGCTTATCGTTTCATGTACATGAATCAAAAAAATCCAGATATCCAAAAGAATACAATAATGGAATCCAGAATGCTTCTTTCCTTTGAAAATAAATTTTCCTTGTTTAATCAAAGGGGAACTGGGAGCTCATCTAGAATAGAATAGACAAAGTTGTCCAAGATAAGAGACAAAGAAATGATAATGATCTCCAAGATGAAGACAAGAACAAACCGATGAAGAAGAATAGAACCAAGAAGAAGCAAAGGTCATGAAACGAGAAATCGTTTGGACACGGATTTTGTTTCTTTATGTAGAAAATGACCCACATCTTACCGAGGAACGATAACCTTCCTCGGAAGGGCAACAATGGAAGAAAGCCATTCAAAAGTGAAATAGATCGTATTTTTACCAAACCATACGTGGGAGCTCGACGATTTACCTCCCTGGTTTGTAAACCACTAGGCATATAAATGGATCTATCAAGAAAAGATGAAAGCTAGATGGTACCAGTTGACAAAATATAAAGCAAGAGTGGTAATCCAAGGGTTTAGACAACGTAAGGTCTAGACTACTTTGATACTTATTTCTCCGGTTACGCGAAAAACCTCGGTTAGAATGATAATTGCTATTAGCCAGCTAAGAAATATTTTGGAAATTCCACACCTAAATGGATGTGAAAAGGCTTTTCTAAATGGAGATTTAGAAGAACAAATATATATAACGAACCTAGGGTTTTCCATAGCCTCTGACAAGATGGCAAGGTTTTTTTTTTTTTTTTATTTTTAGTAGCCTTGTTAAGCTCGTTTGTATGGCTTAAAAGCAAGCTCCCAAACCATTGGGCATCAACAGTTTGACACACCATGTTAGAGAGTGGATTAAAATTAATGAAATGCGACAAGTGGTGTTTACGTGAAGGACAACAAGTGCTTGATATGTAATTGTTGTGATTGGTATTTCGCAGATATGCTATGCCGTTGGCAGTAAACGACAAGATTTATAAGATCACTAAAGACATGTTGAAATCAAATTTTGCATGAAGGATATTGGTTTGGCTGATGGTATCCTGTGAATAAAGATCATACGAACGTCAGAATGGACTTATGTTTAAGTCAAGCACATTACGTGACAAAAATTCTAATACTCATAAAGCGGGGATTCCGGCCAAGCTAGAAACTCCAATTGACACAGTATGCATCTATCTAAAAATAGAGGCTTAGGTGTTGCACAATTAGTGTATTCAAGGATATTGGCATGTTAATGTACTTGATGACATGTACCCGAGCATGACTTAGCATATCAGTTAGTAGGCAAAGTAGGTAATAAAGTAATCCAAGTGTCTGCCACATGGAAAGCTAATAACGAGGGTACAACTCATTATTTGAGATACAGTCGTGAGTTATGGTAGACTGCATAAGACAGACATCCTGCTGTATCGAGGGATACAGTTAGTCAAATTGGATATCTGACAATAAAAGATTCTAGAATCGACTAGGTGGGATTATGAATTTACACTAGGAGATGCCCGCTATAATCTTGGAAGTCTTCCAAGCAAACTGTTATAGCTAAGTCCACGATGGAATCAGAATTTATCGCGCTAGATAAATGCGGAGAAGAGGCAGAATGGCTACGTTAATTCGTAGAGGACATACCAAGGTGGCCTAAACCGGTAACGGCCATTAGTATACATTGTGACAGTAAATCGGCCATGGGAAGAGCTAAAAGTACAATTGTATAAGGGAAAGTCCAGACATATCCGTCGTCGACTAAAACTTCGATATACGACAACACTCTCAACAGAGTAATCTCAATTGACTATTGGCGTCCAAAGGATAACATCGCAGAGAGCCGTTACAAAGGCTTAAGCAAGAGTTAGTTTAGTATAGTCACCTAACAGGAATGGGACTAAAGCCCTTGAAGGAATAAGTTTTCCATGAATGAAAACCTAACCTAGTGACTGGAGATCCAAGAACTAGGTTCAATAGGACAACCTAATCATAAGAAAGAGTGGTGAAGTCACGTCAATGGAGGGTGAGTTACTTATCCTTGTAACCTCCTAGCCCATTCCGATAACAAATGTGGACTTGTGAGAGTGCCAAGACAAGGCGTTTAATGGTTCAGGTATGAAATTTATAAAGCAGAAAAGATTCCAAGATGAAATATGAAAGTATATTTTTCTAATGATTCAAGATGAAATCACCTATGAGAGAGAAGTGGGTCGCTTACGAAAGGGAATTGTGGGGGCGCAATTCCTAAGAGCTGCTTGCAGAACCAGGGCTAGTGCTCCATAGACCATGACCGTGGCACGACTATGATGACTTGACAAGGTTCAGTGAGAGTCCTGTTGAGTATGTATTGTCGATCAACATAAATGGGTGTTGAATTTCAAGGACAATCGCGTAAAACTCAGAACGAGGAGACTAAGTTCAATCTCACAAGGGAAGGTTCAAAGGTCACACCAACCTATCCTATGCAGTACTTAACCGATGAAATTTGCCAGAAATTTCGAGATTTTGACCGATCTCCCATTCATGGGGGGATTGATGGAAAATGATGGTATAGCATATATGAGTTTTTGCTAACTTTGGAACAACATTTAATATATGTAGAATGTTATAATAATAATAGAGTTTGGGCCCTGCGTTCCCTCTCGAAGAGAGCTTCGCAACTAGCCAAACTATGTCCAAAATGGAGTAGAAGATTGAATGAGATATATCGTGACTCAAGTGAGGCAACAGTGGAACACAAATCTGGAACTATCCCACATCGCCCAATAGTGTAGAAAGTGGATTGTGTTTATAATGAAACCTTGAGTTGCTTGTAAATTCCTTTTGTGGGTTTATGCTCCCACGTCTACGGCGATGGGGGGGGGGGGGGTGCAGAAAATGGGATTTTTGGGCCAAGATGGGTTCGGTTCCACTGAACTCATGCGAGCCCGCGCGACCTGCGGACACGAATGCAGCTCCGTGTTCACCTACGCGCCTATCTTTTTTTACTGCCAATTTTGATAAGGTCCAGAATATATCCAAAGAAGATATTTGATAAATTCAAAGGTTGAATATATTCACTCGCTGATTTATAGCACCCACCTGGCTTTGATCAAAAGCTAGGGTAAATAACTATAAAGTGTGGCCTCACATTTCAGTTTTGAGTTTTAATTAATTATACTGTCGTAATGAGATACACAGAAACGCACTACTCCAAACCAGGAAATTGAACGCCGGTTTCGCAGCCTTTTCCATCGCACAGAATCGACTCGACTTTCCGTAATCTTCAGTTCATATGTCTAGTCCGGCTGTACAACATCTTTGACTTGTACCCTGGGACAACAGACGGCGAATCTGGTTTTATAGGGAATCGTGTTAAACACGAGCCTCGTTCTTTACTCTTATTTAACTGGTTCGTTCTTATGATTTATTTACTTGTTAATGTGTTATTAGATGTGCGCTATTAAAGTAGCAGTTTCCCAACAATAAGTATAAATTGTTGGTTTGTGCATATTGTTGTTATCAAAAGCACTTATGGTGACTTTTGTTTACGTTGGTTGTAAGAATATACGTCCCTTAAACAATCCTGATTACTAGAAGCTGATAACTCAACGAGAAGTGAAGAAACACGCACAAACAGAAAATGGCTCGACATAAAAGTAAACGCACAAGGTAATATCCCTAACGATGTTTAAGATTAGTATTGAAAGAATGACGTCTACAACGTCCGCTTCCCCCCTCACCACCTTTTATAGAGCAATGAGGGGGAGTGTAGTAGAAATCCAACTAGGACCTCTATGACGGCTGGAGGTAGAAGAAATCAACTAGGACCTTATTACTGCTAAGAATACAAAGACAACTTGGACACTATGTTCGGCTAAGGAATACAAAGAAAAATAAGGACACTATTACGGCTAATTATAAAGAATAAATATAACAATTCCACCTTAGGCTTTATATTAGCCATACCGACACACTCACAACTCCAAGCAGTGTTGTAACTTCTGTCCAAGTACCACCTTTGTCAAGGCATCCGCAGCATTGTGTTCAGTATCCCACCTTCCCAAACTTCAACTGTCTAGCTTCCAAGTACCTCTCTGAGAAGTGATAACGCACATTAATGTGGCTTATCCTTTTCAATGAAAAACATGATTCCGCGAATAAGTGAAACGCCCCCTGATAATCACAATAACTGCCACAAGAAAGTGTTAAGCTCCACGCCCAAAGACTCTTCCAAGATTCCCATTAAGCCAAATACTTCCTTCACAGCCTCCGTAAGGGCCATATACTCCGCCTCTGTAGTTGAAAGAGCCACCACGTGTTGTAGCGTTGCCTTCCAGCTTACAACACATCCCTGTACTAAAAATGCGTAACCAGTGATAGACCTACCTTTATCCGGATCCTTAGCGTAGTCTGAATCAACAAAACCAGTTACGTCCACATGGTTGCCACGGTCTGTCCCATACACCAATCCCACGTTTGCAGTGCCCCGCAAATATTTCAAAATCCACTCACTGCTTCCCAATGATTTTTTAACCGGGATTCGCCAAATATCTGCTAACTACACTTACCCAGCAACAGCTATGTCTGCCCTATCGTGCACACCATCAAGTAACATTTAGCCACCCAACCGCATTGCATACGGCACCTTACTTCATATCCTTCAACATGACAATCCCAAAACCGACAAACCTATAATACAAGCTTTGAAGTGCCCACCCAATGGCATCTGAAACCGATTTCCCATTGTCTATTTCTAAAAAATTATTCAAAATCCTTAGAAACTTACCCGATTGTGACACCCATCAAGAATCTTACACTCCGATCGCCTGACGATCTCCATACCAAGTATCTTATCTCTCTTTGCATCCCCGACTCCTTCATGTCAAACTCCTTTTAAGCAAGACTTGCAGACCCCAATCTCAGCCTGCTCGTACAAGCAATCAGCATATCTCTACATATAACAATAATAGATATCTCACAGCCTGGTGCTTAACTCTTGTAATAAACGCAGCTTGTTCAAACCTGCTACACTTGAACCCATTGCTCAGCATGTACTCATCAAACCTCCTATACCATTGCCTAGGTGACTGCTTCAAACCATAAAGGGATTTCTTTAACAAACATACCTTGTTACCTTGTTCATATCCCGGTGGCTGCCTCATGTAGATCACTTCTTCAAGATTTCCATGTAAAAATGCCGTCTTTACAACATCAAGCTGCTCCAGCTCATAATCTTTACATGCAGTCAATGCAAGTATAACCCGAATAGATGTGTGTCGAACTACTGGCGAAAATACTTCATTGTAATCAATACCTGCCCTCTGTGTGAATCCACGAGCCACCAACCTTGCCTTGTACCTAGGCTTTTGAACACCTTCAATCCCTTCTTTTATCTTATACAGCCATTTAGAACTCACCAGCTTTTGCCCAGCTGGAGGAGGAGGAACTACGACTCCAGGTCTTGTTACTTCCTCAGAGAATCCCATCACTTCTTTCATAGCAGCTTTCCACTTTAGAACTATCATCACAAGCAACTGCCTCCTGGTAACGTCAATGGTTCATGAGTATCTTCTTCCTCTGCTGCAGCAAATGCGTAAGCAGCCATATTACTTTCATCTTGAAACCTCAAAGGTTTCGTTCGTGTCCTTGCCTCTCTATCTCGAGTCAACTGATAATCTGTGAGATCCGGTGGCTGATTGGTTTCTTGATCCCCTGCATCTTCATCATTGCCATCTTCCTGATCTTCCTCATGCGTATGATTATTTAACCTCTGCAGTTCCACCTCAACCTGTAATTCCTCAACAGACTTATCACCTACACCAGAATCCTTCAACGTGTCTTTGTACATGACACTTTCATTGAAGACCACGTTCCTGCTAGTGACTATTTTAGGTGATTCATTATCAAGCCTATATAGTCTATACCCCTTCACACCCTCGGGATACCCCAAAAGAACGCATTTTATCGCTCTCGCATCGCGCTTACCTTTTTATTGTAGTGGATATGCGACATAACAGCTCAAAAAAACCTCAACATGTCCCATAATCACTTGGATGTCGACCACATCTTTCATAGGTGTCTTTTTCTCAATCGCTGTTCCGATGGTGACCTATGAAAAGATATGCGTGCCGTACAGACGCTTCCAGCCCAGAAGTCTTTGGTACAACCCAGACTGAATTAATAAACAGCCGTACCCTTATCCTGAGTATTCTGTTCATACGTTCAGCTAACCAAACCCATTCGGTTGCGGTCGTCCCGACAACGTCAAATGTCTAGCAATCCCATCTCTCAATGCATAAGCTGCTTCAAACACGCCGGTTGACAAGACACTCAAGACCATTATCCTGTCCTCAACTCTAACCCGTCCATCGCCAGTCCTGATTCTCTACAATTGTTTTCCACTCTTTGAACTTTCCAAATGCTTCGTGTTTGAACCTGAGAATATAAACCCATACCTCACCTGGAATAATCATCAATAATAGATAAGAAATACCTCTTACCTCCCAATGATCCACCAGAGACGGGACCCCATACTCCTGAATAACATAGTCTACCACTCCTGAGTAGTGTGCCTTCCTACACGAACCTGATTCGATGTGACTTTTCCCAGAACGACAATTCTCATAAAAAAAAAAATCGAGCTTACATAAACTACTCCTTAGCCAAACAGAACCTTCGCTTTTCCAGCACCTGTAGTCCCGCCTCACTGATAAGTCCCAGTCTTTATCCAAAACCTGTTGCAAGACTGTCCTTTTCTCCTTCATAATACTAGCCATTAAGCTTCACCTGCCATTAGCATGGCCATCCAAAGAAGTATAAGCAATTATCCCTTCTTTGTTCCCAGATAAAACAACCCTGGAAACCATTAATCACCTTGACTTGCCCGACTGCAATATACGGTAAAATCCCTCTTTTTCAAGATTCCCAGCTGATCTCAAGTTTCTTTTGCATTCAGGAATATACCTGACATTGTGTTAACACAAACTTGACCCATCTCTCGTTGTACTTATCACTTGCCAATACTCTGATTTTACACTCTCTGTTTGTCACCCAACTGTAGCACTGCCACCCATCGGGAAAAAGGGGGGGGGGGGGGGGGGGGGGGGGGGGGGGAAGGGGGGGGGGGGGGGGGGGGGGGGGGGGGGGGGGGGGGGGGAAAAAAAATTATATATAAGGGACATTCTAGAAAATCAAACAATATATCTAACCTGGGTGTCATGTGGTATGAACATCCTGAATCCATGATCAAATCTAGCAGAGCCTGAGCCTGTGTGCTCATCACCATCATCACCTCAGAATCGTCATAAGTCGAACCACTAGAGCTTGGCTGATCATCTTTCTTGACGTAACCTGTTGACTTCTTGCGATTATTCTTCGGACAGTTTCTCTTCAAGTGATCCTCAGATTGGAAAATATAGCACTTGAGTCTTCCACCTCGAGACTTTGATCTTGACTTTCCCCTTGACTGACGTGAATCCCTACGATCAGTTCTTCCCCTCACATATAACCCTTCACCATCATCCCCCTTCGCCTTAGACCTTTCTTTGATTTCCTTTGAATTTAGTGTGGCCATCACATCCTCCAAAGTCAAAGCTTCCGTCCCATAAAGCCAAGGTTATCCCCAAAGTGTTCGTAGATGCTGTAAAGAAGTGAGATAATAATAAAGCAAATCCCATCATCCTCGAATTTTACCTCAATATTTGCTAAATCAGAACGATTGTTGAAACTCGTCCTATAATGCTCGGAAAATCTTTCGTCACGATCCGGCATGTAGAAAGTATACACCAACTTTCTCTTCAGGTATAACTTGTTGCCAAAGACTTCTTGTCCATGTACAAAGTCGCGAGCTTGGTCCAAACCCCCGCTGCAGTCGTCTCCCCGGTAACCACTCTCAGAAACATTGTTCCCTAAACACAAAATCACTGCACCTGTGAGCTTTCTTGTTTACTCAGCTTTCGCTCAGCTTCCATATCCGGCAGGAAAACTCCATGCTCCATCACATCCATATTGGATTAAATAAAGCAACGCATCTTGATCCTCCATAACCCGAAATCACCAGTTCCATCAAATTTTTCGATGTCAAACTTGGCTCCCGTCATTCTTTAATTCCTTTATTAATTTGCTAAACCTTGTGAAAAACCTCACAATCACAAACTAACAAAGTCCCTTGTGCAAAATACCCTTCAAAGTAATAACCTTTCGTTTTATAAAAACAAAAATAATATTCAGATTTTGGCCCAATAATATTCTTTAAATCTAAAAAGTGATTTAAAGGCCCAAATATATTTTTGTCCTAGTAAATATTTGAAATAAAACCCTTTGAATTGATTATACTATCGTATGAGACTTTTAGGATACAAGCCACCACCTGTCTTCTTCTTCTTCTTTTATATCAATGGCGGCAAAGAGAAACAAAAAAAACAAACAACAACCACCCACAAAAACCTGTTGTGATCTGGTTGAATAACAATCCCTAAGCCGTCTACTCCTGTCTCAACCCCGGACAATCGAAGACCCAAGAACCCTTTTCTATCAAAACCCTGTTGCACCCTGTCGTTCAAGAACCTGAACCACAAGAAACCCTTGTCGTTGTTAACCTGATAGCCCAAACAGAAACACTCTGCTCCTTCCAGAAATCGAACAACAAACAACCCTTCTTGATCGAACCTAGATAACCAGACAACTCGCGAACCTAGCTCTTGATACCACTTGTAAGAATCGACGTCCCTACAATCCTGATTACTAGAGCGGATAACTCGATCGTGAAGATGAAGATACACCACAACAGATAATGGCTCGACAGAAAAGTAAACACACAAGGTAATATCCCTAATCGATGTTTAGATTAGTATTGAAAGAAATGAACGTAACATCCGTCCTTCCCCCCCTCACCTCCTTATATACAGATGAGGGGAGGTAGTAGAATCCAACTAGACTTCTAATGACGGCTGGAGGTAGTAGAATCCCAACTAGGAACACTATGACGGCTAAGAATACAACAGACAACTTGGACACTATGTCGGCTAAGAATACAAAGTAAAATATGCACACATGACGTCTAATTATTAAAGACTAAATAAACATTGGTGAAATCGACTCATATAATTTCAGATACAGTTTCTCCAATAGAATTGGTAAGATTCAGAAATTTTATAAAAGTATAGGTCTAAGGACTTTTTATTTGATTGAGAAGGGTAGTTGGTTAATTCAACGTATAATAATTCTCCAATAAAATTTGTGCAGTCCTGTCATTTAATTAAACAAAACCAAGATATATTTAATAACCTTAATTAAACATGGTGGGAACAACTACTATTTGCATTATCCATTACATAAATATCCATTGTCTTTAGTATAAGTTTTCTTCCTAGTAATGTCTACACCAAAGACAAAATGGAACGAACTAAAACTGTCTTGTTTTGTCCTTATTAGCTGTCCTTTTTTTTGTGGGAAATTTCGTCAGACAGTTGGGTATGTAGTTTATGTAGTTATATACACAATGACCAAGTCTCATTGTGGTGACATCTTTTACTTATTAATTTTATATGTTGAAGCAAGTGTTAAACATGTTGAGAGAGAATAGGGTGAGACATTGTGTTTTTTTTGTGCAATGTGATCATTTGCCGTCTTAAGTTTTTCGCTATACTGTGCAAGATGAAGGACATTGTCTATTTTTCAAAAAATGGGTTCGAGTATTCGTTTTATTGTGATGATTTGTTTGCTGTCAAATTATGTTGATTGTAGCAGGCAGCACGAGTGACCCGTAGCTTTCTGTTGTTAATCTTTCTACAGACTTTAGAGATTGTTTGATGCATATATTTCTGTTTTTCTTGCGTTTTTCCCCTTACAGAAGGAATCTTCATTCTTATGATATAATTGTATGTTTGCAATCAAACCTTAGAAATTATTTGATTATACTTGTTGTAGTTGGTGTGCTAACTGCCATCAAGTCTAGTTGGCACAAATATACCACCTCATTGGAGGGGCTCATGATCTTGCGGATACAGTAACTGGAAGGAAGTAACTGTACCAACTCACGCTTGGGACCACCTTGTTAAGTTGTCCTGTTATAAAAAGAATCAACCATAATAGCTAACAAGCATAAAAACTGATCTACGTTAAGTCAGTGCTTCAGTTTTGATCAACTTCTAATATTCATTGGCCTTGACTGCTTCATTACAGAAGATTAGCTGGAATGGGAGTTTTAAAACTAATGAAATTGGAGACATTCCATCGCTTACCATGTTGCAATATTTGTAGGTTTTCAATTAAGATTGCCACTTTGTGAATTTATTTCATTGTCTATTTGATTATTCGATTTATTTATTTTATCGATTTCTGTTTATGGTTATCGCAAAGTTGTATTTATATGACTAGGTGTATTTGTGATATTGATTTTGCCAGCTTGCATGTTCTGGATGTAAAAAAAGAGCGCGTATCATATAGTCGATTTCTAGTTTAGGATATGTTCTAGAATTAACGTTTAAAGGCTGTGTTAGAATTTGTTAGTTATATTTTGATAACATAAACTAGTGTAGCACTTGATGAATTTTAATTTGATTTTCTTGATGTAGTAGATCTTTCCAACAACAGAGGGATAAAAGCCCAATATCTTCCATATCTATCAGAAGTTGCAGGCATCTGACTACGTTCCGTAAGTATTCCCTTGTGTAATCAAATGTAGATCCGTATAGTGTTCTTACTTCTCCATGTTCAAACCTTGACTTATATTTCTTTCTTGACAAAAGTACTCTATGCGTGTAGAATCCTTGTTGGTTGCAGTTTTCATGGTCAAATTCCTGATTCAATAGGATCTCTAAAGAAACTAGGCTTTTTGTAAGTGTTAGAAATTCTTGTGCATTTTACATTATTCATACTGAACATCTGGTAGCCTATATGAAACTGATCAGCTTGTAGTCCATGGGGAAGGTGCTCCTGAAACACGTCCAAAAATTGGCTGGTTGGTTAACCATTGTTGGCTCAAAACAGGTGGAGTAGGGTTGAGCTGAAACACTTAATTTGTTGTTCTTTTTGGAATATGTGTGACACATATGCTAATAATATAATTTGATTTTCTAGATAACGACTTAGGAGGTTTTATGCAATTAAAGTTACTGTTTGAAGTTTAAATGACTCTCGACCCATTCAACTCTTTTGACCTTCTTTCTTCTAGGCAATTTTTTTTACATGTTATATCTGTCGGTTATAACCGGAATGGACCAATTTGCATGTATGTACATCCACGTTGCTACTTTTACAAAAGTATACCATTTCTTATCTTAACAAGATTTATGTCCTATGTTTCTTCTGAAGAGTTTACTTAACACTGTTTCATGATTCAGTCGCTTTTTTTTTTCAGAGGTCTTAATAACAACAGCTTCACTGGACCCATTCCACCAACCATTGGTAATTTAACTAATCTAACATGGTTGGATCTAAGTGATAACCAACTTTCGGGACTTATCCCAATCACGAATGCAGCAACCCTTGGTCTAGACAGGCTAGTGAATGCAAGACACTTGTATGTTCTCTGTCAAATATATCAGATTTTGTGTGTATCTTCTTTTTAAGTGATTTTCTCAACCATGTTGTACTTTGGTCATTATGCAGCCATTTAGCAAATAATAGGTTATCTGGTCCCATTCTCTCTCAACTTTTCAACGCAAACATGAGCCTAATACATGTGTAAGTATCGCATTAAACTAATTTCAAAGAAACTATATGCTTTTTAAGGGCATCTTATATGTATCTTGTTGTGGGAATTTTTCTAAAAAACCTACACAATTTTTGTCTTT
>BQNB010118704.1:0-20943 GCA_026074375.1 Tanacetum coccineum
AAGTTGCCCTCGAAGGTATAAATGCCATCTACCTTAATTCTCAATACAATGCGTCCGTTCGACATGTACTCAAGTGAGCGCTACTCACCCAGACGGGGTTTGTCAAACCCAATAGATCTATTCACTTGTACTAGCGTTTACCATGTACGTAATTAACGGTTTATGAAATTAGGGTCTTTTCGGCAAAACGGTACTCAATGTCAATAATTCACGTATTCGGGTCCAGCATACCATTAAATCACTTGTGTTCATTTTGTAAAACGAAATTCATGTATCCGGGTCAAGCATACCTAATAAATCATTTGTGTTCAATTTTGTAAAACGAAATTCATGTATCCGGGTCAAGAATACCCAATAAATCATTTGTGTTCAATTTTGAAAAACTAGCACGTATCTCCCTCGCGGGGTTTATAAAGCATTTAAATAAGTAAATGCGAGTCTATGAATAAGTAAAGGCGAGTCTATGAACTCACTAAGAGCACTGGGATCAATTAGCACCAACAAAATCAATTGAAGAACCGAAGCGAACTAGAAACGACTAATAATGACTAGGTAACTCCTCGAAAGCCCCCCTTTTAGCAATGAGATGAGTAGTATTAAAATGAATGAGAACTCCTAATTATCACCTAAAAGATATGCCGTAACTTAGAATAATACAATAGTATTCAATATGTAAAAATAAACAAGTGTTTATAAGATATGTTTTAGTAAAGAGTATAGTATTGCACTAAGGCTTTTCAAAGTAATGTTTACTAAAAATGTATTAACCAATCTAATCTAATATGAAATAGAACATGTTTTTAGTTTCACTCCATACAACTAGTTTTATAAAAGTCTATACTTACGTTTTCAAGTTTAAAACAATACGTTATTTCCAAGTTCTGCATTTACCCCAACTTTACAAGCTCCTAATTACAAATCCGTAAATGATAAAAATGCGAGGTTTTCGTCTACGGAAAGATTTTTGAGTTTACTTTCCAGGTATGTGGGCCCCACTGTCCAAAAATTTCAAGAACCGTAGTGAAATTACAAAATTACCCTTAACTATCAAAGCTGTGATTTTACTGGATTTTACCGCTTTACTATTTTTGACGTATCTCTTAAACCGTGTATCCAAAAAGGCCGAAACGACCGCTCAAGTCTAAGTTAGTTCAATGCTTAGAACCTACAGTTTTACATATTTAGGTGTTGTAATACCAATTTTTGGACTCATTATGAATTCAAATTCTGGTCTCAAATTTTAACTAGTTTCGCCGTTTTGGCGATAACTCAATCACCGAAAATAGTTACGGCCCTATCCAAATGGCCACATGAACCTAAGAATTTTATCTACCTCATAATTTTTTTTAGAACCCCTTAAGCCAAAAAGAATTCGTTAAAAGTCCATCTTGCTGCTGGTCCCAAAACAGTCCCAAAATGATGTTGCAATCCACTCAAATCAAGTTTTCTAGTCTTATTCTCTTATGTACAATGCCATTCTTTTTTACATATACGTAATAAAGAACATACATACTCCTCATTTACAGAAAGTAAGGGAAAATTATTTTACAAGAAAAAGAAATGGAGAAACAATTATCTTACAAAGAAAATGAAGATGATGATCAATAAAAATACTAGAGAAAGAAGACCACAAGTCCACCCTTTGTTGCTTAAATATTTCGACCCAACACAAATCTCCAACCCAATAATTCTTATAAAAATCTATATATACTCTTGATCACAATACTTGAAGATATCTAGGATGATTTAACCAAGACCATTAAAACTACTACTTCAACCAAACAATATAAATCTAATACTTGCAAGATAACCTTTAAAAGATTAATCATTAATAACCCTTTACATAACCATGATATTCAGCCCCTAAAGTTATAATAAGATGATTTTGAAGATGGGGTAAATAGATTTAAACCCAAGAACACAACATTAGCTTGGAAGCTCTTAACTAGTGATGAATTTTAGCTAGTATAAATTTGTATGAACTTGGTGTTGTGTGACTAATTTGGCAAGGTTTAGGCAGAACCACGAAGCGAAAACGTATATGTTAAAAATAAAATTTTAATATACGGAATACCTAGAAATAATAAATTACGCATGACACGTAGACGGAATATAAACCTAAAGGCGGTTCAAGCTTAACTAGGAATGCAAATTTACCAAATCGAGTAAATAGTAAAAAGAAATTTTTTCTCAAAAGTAAAAGTTAAAACGGAATACAAATTAAATATTGACCTTGGAAAATATGAAATGTCACAACCTTCTCCCCTTAAGAGAGCGTCGTCCCGGTGCTCAATTCGCCTTATCCACCCTTGGTTTACTCGTGAAGAGATGAGGATACTCGCTCTTCACTTGATCTTCGCGCTCCCATGTGAACTCCGATCCTCGTTGTGAATTCCAACGAACCTTGACAAAGGGAATGCGATTATGCTTAAGTTGTTTCACATCGCGATCTATGATCTCTACTGGCTCCTCGATAAAATGTAGCTTGTTGACTAGTCGAATTTCATTTAGCGGAACGTCAAGGTTTTCACCGGATAAACATTTCTGTCAATGCAGGGGCTAAAGCTCCTATCTTCAGATTATGCGTCAAAACATGTTCGAGGGGTTCAATACGACATTTAAACAAGGTAGCAATCAAATATTGAATAAATAATAGTAAATTCAAAAATGTCTACAGTGTGCGTGTAGGTACGGATTAGTTGTTATGAAAGTCCTTAATTAAAGGATTAAACATATGTACTGATTAGAGGGCAATCAAAAACCAAGAATTGATAAGTCATATCGATGATCAAGGAAGCATATATCGAGTAAGAATAATCAATTGCACCAATAAACAATGAAAACGAAGGAATAAAGGAAAAGTACAGATCTCCAAAAGAAGTAAAGGGCAATGCAAAAAGATTAACCGAGTATAATAATTTGTAAACAGAGAATTCTAAAAAGGAAAGATTAAATATTTTTATGAACAAAGCAGCAAACGATCATTAATCATTGCAACGAAAAAATGAATAGATCATAAAAGAAAATGGTCATAACATCGCGTGAGGAATAAATGAGAGTATATGAAGAAGCAATAAAATTTATCACGAGCATGTAAAATATAAATATGTCAACGGCTTAAGAGAGCACGTAAAAAGAACATACGTACAAATGTAATAAAGATCAAAAGAATAAATGTATATAGAATAATTCACATAAACAATCTACTAATTAAGGGAGTATAAAGAATCATATGTACAAACAATCAAGTAAACAAAGAATCAATTTATCATAATTTTGATAGGATAGAGATAGGTGTCAAGAATAACAAATTACAACAACGGTCATAAAGAAATGAACGTAAAGAATTATGAAAGACTATAAAGAATCATTCATGAAATTAACCGATGCAAACGAGAGAATTGATATCAATACCTGAAAGAGGCACATATCAAAGAAGTGGTATATCAAGAATGTTAAACGAGATAGGGGAAATAATGATATGAACAATTAATTAGTAAGAGTGTTAATACCAATGGCTAAAATCAGCACATATTAAGGATGTGGTATATCAAGGATATCTAAAATGGGATATGAGAACTTAATTATACAAACAATTAATTAATTAAAGAGAGTGGATATATCCGTACCAGAAGCAAACAATACGTCTAGGGTTTTCAAAGAAGTGTTTTTAAATAAAAGGTCATCACTGACTATGATGGTCGAGGTTTTCCCTTCGGAGTGGGGGGCTGCTAATTGTGTTATACCCAATGATGTTCTAGTCGGAAGACATGATCTTCATTAGCGTGGTTTGTCACAAGGGTCTTTATGCGTGATTTGTTCTCGGCATCTCGGATCTCGTTCCCTTCTAGGCAAAAGAGCATGTCAGCCATAAATTAGGCTATAAGTCGCTTGATTGCTAATGAACTTTAGCTATTGTCTTCTTGGCGGCATGATTCTCCAGAATCATAAGAAGTAGGAAGAAAAGAATGAGTCGTGTTCCTAAAAGTAGGAGTTCTCAGATGGCTCGTTACGAGGGAATAGGTTAATAGTCGTATTCTAGTTAACCGATATGATTCAAGGCGGTGGGTTACATGATGACGTATGCGTCTTAAAAGTATGAGGTGAGTGTTCAACTTGTAGTCGAATAATCAATGGGATCGACAAACTATGATGAATTTTGATATCATTAAAATAGATTTAAGTAAAATCATGAGAAAGTTTTAAAGATCATCGTATTACTCACGAGGTCTTGAGAAATGTCTAGAGACCATTGTTCAATCTCACAATGTCTTGAGGAAGGTTTAGTATTCATATAAACATGTATATAAAAATATAGTGACGCTCGAGGGAGTAAACAAGGAATCAGGAAGTATGCGCGCACAGATATCAGATATATCGAGGAGAGACTCTTAGTTGTGAAAAATAGTTATAGTCTAGGTTTTAAAAACGACGTAGTTCTTTATACCGAGTGCTCTGATACCAATTTGTAGCACCCCCAAATTTTGGAACGCAGCGGAATACAACATGGGGTGCTACTTCATAGTCACAAAGTACCAGTTACGGAAAACGACCTCAAAAGAGACGTTTAAAATAAGTTTTTACATTCCACATATCAGAATATCTGAGTTTACAAACAGGTCCCAATAATTTTCAAAATATCCCAACGGTTCCAACATGACATAAAGATTAGATGAAATTATCGTCAATTGTAAGATTTAGAGAAGATTTAACAACCCGAATTTAAGGTCAAAATTTTAACCGAGCTTTAATTCCATTTGAATTCTTTTTATAGAATTTAATTTTAGCCGATTATTAAAAATCGTCGTTTTTAGCTATTTATGAATAGTGATTTGGATTTTATTCGTTTTTAGTGTTCAAGATATCGATAATTTCATACTTTCGCTTCGGAAGCATAATTATTTTTATTTCTGTATTTTCCGAGCTTTCCCGCGTTTTAGCCGAAACTGTGTGTCAAATTCTATTTTTAATTTTTATGGAATTTATTATTTATGTTTTTATCCATTTAAAAGAAAATCCTCATTTTAGATATTTACGAATAGTGCTTTGGATATTTACCAGTTTTAACGTTTGAGAAATCAATAATTCAACATTTTAGCTTCGAGAGCTTATTTATTTTTCATTTTCATACTTTTCAACTTTTATACATGTTTGGCCGAAACTAAGTCAAAAATCGTATTTTTTTAAAAATTAACGAGTTAGATTAGTTTTTGGGCCGAGAACTAGGTAATATAAGTAAAAAGGAAGAAAATACCCAACCAAGCCCACCACATGGTGAGGGCCGGTCAAAAAGCCAAACAAACGACCCCCTTGTTATTTTTTTTATTTATGGAAAATCTAATAATTGGTAAATTTTATACACACACACATATATATATATATATATATATAAAAATCCTTATTTCACTCATTCTATAAACTCACACACACAAAATAAACTGACCCCCTTCCCCTTTTTCCTCTCTGTATGTCGGCAACACAACAAAACCACCAAAATCATCACCCAAAATCCAATTAAACGCTTTCTTATTAATCCTACATCATTCTTATATAAATGCCCATCATTATTTTCCTTTAAAATCACCATGCATCAAGATTCTTGAATTCTTAATTTTTATTAAAATCTTGAATTTGTTTGGGTTTTGATTCAATTAAAAGCAATAGGATCATTAAGGGTTAGGTATTGATGGTTTAAACAAGTATTGATGCAACGAAATCGAGTTTCGGATATTGTTTTGGGGTTGTGTGGTATTCGGCCAAAGTCATGAAACCATAAGGATTTATGGTTTTGATTTTCTAGCTATTCTATTGTGTTTGTAGCCTCTTGTTTTCTTTTTTTGTTGATTTAATTTTACTTTGAATGCATGTGATTGATTTTCCTCTTTATAAGGGTGCATGTTCATAGTTTCATTGATTTTGGTTTGATCATGAACATCAAGTTTTAATGTATTGAGATATGTTATTAAGATGTGTTATGGCATTGCAAGTGAATAGATAATGATTTGATTAAGTTTTGGAAGGGTTTTGAAGTAGTTTTAGGGAATGTTTCCAGGTCAGTAGCAAACCGTGGCTTTTCCTAATAATTTTTGGCTTAGAGCCTACTATGAACTTATATGGTTGGATAGGTATAATTCTAAGCTACGTATAGCAAATTGGATGGTTTATCAACTCCTCCGGATGAGGGAGTTATGGCGAAAATACTAAAACTAGTCAAAATCCGAGTCTCAGACTTCTTAGGGTGAAAAGTCCGAAATTCTGTACTATAACATATAAATATACATTACTATAAGTGATAGGTAAACATTTAACTTAAACGTTAGCGGTGGTTTTAGCCCTTACGGATAAACGGTTTGAGAACTACGCCAAAATTAGTGTTTGGTGGGAAAACTTGGGACTGTTGCAGACCAGCAGTATAAAAGGGTTAATTGCAGCAAAATTTAGGTCTGATAAGGTCTGGATTACTTGATGGGGTTTTAGAAATAAGTTCAAGGTATATGTGTCGATTGGATAGAGCCATATCTTCTTCGGATGAGTGAGATATGGCCGTTTTACGGAAACTAGTCAATTCGGGAACATCGATTGGAAAAGGGTTATAACTCCAGAATTATTTACTAGAGTGTTGGGTATAAAAAAATGGCTCCGTAGTAGACACATTAAGCTAACATCTCCATTTGGATTCACCTTTATATCTATCATAGATTAGGAATTATGGCCATTTCCGTAAGTAGTTAAAATTCAAAAAACTTTCTGGTTTGTGTTGTTGAGAGTAAAATGTCACTTCATATTGATTGAAGACTAAATAGATGATGAGGTGTAATATTATGGAAACTAGACTCAAGGGACTTTCCATGGGTGAAAGCCTCATGCTTAGATCAATTATAGGCTAGGAGTTATAGATACATGAAGTCGGGGTAAAAACAGAATCTGACTTTTTACGTCTTGAATTAAAATCTAAAACGTGTAAATACACATTAGTAAAACAAGAGTTAATAAGTAAAACTTAGTAGGTGTTTTATTACCTATAAGACCAGGTTAAACATCAATTTTGAAGTATAAATACTTTGGGTAAGTCATAATGCAATGCCATGCATATCTTGAAGACATATCTCATGATCATGTGATTATTTTTACGTATTTATCTCTTTTATTGTACTAAGACACGTCACGCCTTTTAGGTGGTGCTTAGGCGTACTTTTCTCTCATCCAAAGATTCATCTACTTCTGATCTTATTTCTAATACGGTGAGTTCATAGCCTCGCATTTAAATCTTTTTATGTTTCAAAAACCCGCGAGGGAGATACATGTTTGTTTTAGAAAATCAAACACAAGTGGTTTTATTATGTGAACATTTCTATGAGTGGTATGTTGTGGCCCTTCCTTCATGGACCGTTAATTATCGATTATCGGTAAACGCTGATGCAATAATCATAGATCTATTTTGGCCTAACGACCTGTCTAGCGTGTGTTCCTCGCGAGGGCATACGGAGTCATATTGTATTTAGTATTGGGAGTGTAAACACTAACACTCCAGGTTGGGCACATGGTTAAGGTTCGGGTCGTGGCTCTAGCATCGTTGTGTTATTCTATGAACTAAATGTTTTGCTACGCTTGTGTTCAAAATGATTGTTTACAAACTCTATGGATTCACTCAACATTTTGTTGACGTTTTAACATGTTTATCTCAGGTATATGCTTGCTAGTTTGGATGGGACGGAGCGTGAATATCGAAGGACGTGGACTTGGTGAACTTTGTACATACGATAAAATGTTTTTAAAGAAACTTAGTCATGTTGTGGCTTATTTAGAAACGAGTTTTCATAAAGTTATTGGGACCTTGTAACTCTGTTCTTTTTAATAAAAATTGAATGTAATTTTTGTTAGTAAATATTTCTTTTAAAGTCGTTTACCGTGACTCGTGAGCTTGTATTATGAAGTAGCACCCCAATGTTGTATTCTGATGCGTTGTAAATTTGGGGGTGTTATAGGTTGGTATCAGAGCACGAGTCATAGCGAACTAGGTCATTTTTCAAAACCTAGACTATGACTGTTTTAGAAAAAATTTCACGAGTCGTTCACCGATGTCCGATATTCGCACGCGCAATCCTTCTCGATCCTTTATGTGCTTTGTGCTAGGCCTTTGATTGTATACTATATACCAATTGTGTAGTATAAATAGTAATTATATATATACGATATTCGTTCTACCACAAACCGCTATATATATGCCTTTCGATCATCGCTACACGCGTATATTCGAGTTGTACTATTCTGCAATTGTGTCGCCATTATGATATGATTAATTTTGTATATGTGTAATACATATATACACATTACGATATTATATAGATTTGAGGCTTGGTTAGATTTTTGGTTGTGTTTCGGTTTGGCTGTTATGGGTTGAGCCACGACTAAGGAACCAAAGAGCTAAGGAACAAAGGAACAAGGCGAAACTATTTCTTCTCTGATCTTGCTTGGTATAGCATTGTGATTAATTTCTATTACAAGTATAACCTTTGTTTTTGCGATTTAATTCGTTATTGATAAATGCTTGTGATGAAATCTGTCGAGAACTTGCGTAGATTAGATTGAAAGCGTTGTTGGGAAAATTAAAAGATTTGAATATCATGTATAGGTGGGTTTAAACTTGATATGAGTTGATTTTTGGGTCAAAAATAAACTTTTGGCGCGTTTCGTAACACGCGACCTTGATTAGAAAATTAGACACGTATTTCGAGGTCCGATATTTCGTAAAAACTAATTTTTGATTTAAATATAAGATCAAGTTTATTTTTACGAACGTTTTGATATAAAATGAAGCTCTTAACTCCTTGTAACGAAGAAACTGGAGCAAAATCGGGATATACACTTTGAGTGAAAATTTCAGCACTTGAAATAATTAATTAAAAGCTGACAAAATTTTTAAAGAGCGATTCGAGCACTTTCGAGTCAGTTTAGCCTTCCGGCAAAAAACAGAAGTTGTTCGAAATGTCGTTTTACCTTGCCGCGAGGCTTGTTAATTTTAAAATCGCTTGATAACGGGTCAAAACTGAAAGTCAAATTTGTACATTTCCTTAAAAATAAAATAAGTATCAGCAAAATCTTTGTAAGGGCATTTTGGCCATTTTCTGTCGAGATTAAAATCTCGACTAAAACTAAAAAGTTGTCCGAAATAACATTTTACATAAAATCTCTTTAGAGTCCGAGACACGAAAATGTGATATAGCTGGTCAGTTTTGAGAAAAACATACATATATGTTTATTAAAAAGTCAAACGGTGAATTTTAAAAATCAATTAGGCTATTTTGAGTCTTACTGGATAATTATAAAAGTAATAAACTCACATATTCTTACAATAAACGTTATGCTATATAAGACATGATGACAAAAAATGTGACACACGTGTCCGAGTCTTAAATTCTAATAATTATATCGATTATGATAATCCGATAACCGGATCTACTAAAAATAGTAACTTTCCAAAAATATCAACTTTCTAAAGTTAGAAACTTGACAAAGATAGAAAGTCTTCAATGATGTAACGTAATCTATGTACGTAAAAATGGTCGCTTTTACAATACGTTAAGTGATACTAATTAGAACGCGCAAGTGGATTTCTCATCGCATGCATACTTGTATTATTTTTATTAAGGATATATAAGATATATATCTAAGGTTACGAGGTATGTATCGTGCGATCATACGTTATTACTTCTTTGATTACGACGCACTACTATAGTCGTGGTCCGAGCACGGTTGGAATAGACGTCTCACTGCTTTAGAAAGGAGAATATTCACTACTACCAGACTCAGTAGTCCTGTCGTTTGTTCACTTATGATCTTGTCCGTTGTATAGGACCATTTTTTGTGTAATCACTAACTGCTAGTGCCAGTAATAAGGATATCATCGGGTGTATTTTTTTCCTCTACATAAACACCGCAACCTTTTTCTTTTCTTGTTATTGGAAACCATGTTTGGTGGAATGTACTTGTAACATGAAACAATGCAGAAAACCTTCTGGATATTGGACGTATGATTGGGGAGCGTATGTACTACCCCTGGCTTCATTATGGAGATTATGATCGTTATTACTTCAGCACTTGTGATGAAGCTCTTTGTTTATTTCATGATATATATGTAGAGGTTGATGTTACCTCGAGACACTTGTCGTATCTTAGGAGTATCTTGACTCCTAGTGTGGACAATTTCAGTTAGCGAATATATCGCCCGTTTACTTCATTCGATTGCATTGATTCTTGACTTACTACTTCTTGTACTTGCTATGATCCTTGATCCCAAACCACCTTAATGTCATTTTATGAACAATTGATTCCAAAAATATATAATAATTTATGAAATGTTTTATCAAACTAAATACCAAATTGCGTTGATTTTCACAAGAAGACAAAGCAAAAATGTGCTTCCCAAAAATGAATGAACAATAGTCGGCGTGTTTCTCGAAATGGAGGTAATTTTTTTTTTCCATTTCTATGTCAAATGATTTACTTATTTTCAAGGATAGGTCAAAAACTTTCATCATCATATACGGTGTGTAATAATCGAAAAGTTTTCTTTTTGACAAGGACGGATGTATCATCGCTTAGTCCTCAATTATTCATAGCATAGCTAACTATGCATAATTCAGGAAGAGCCACGCTATGTCTGATGTATCGTCGCTTGGTCCTCAATTATGCATAGCCTAGCTAACTATGCATAATTCAGGAAGAGCCACGCTATGTCAGATTAATCGTCGCCTTTAAACTAGTGGTTTTGGATAAATGTTTGGGTGAGAACACTTCCAAATGGTGGATCCTTATGCGAGTAATCCTATTCGATTCGATTTTGTAAGAACAAGTCCGAATTTTCTTGCGTTCCTTGAAATCTTCTCTTTCGGATGGTGTTGACTTAGAAAATCACCAAGACTGAACCATTCCAGAAAGAAATTACTGTATGTCATAAATGACATATGAAATAGGTTGGTTTGGTGATATAATACCAAGAAACCTTATACCGACACTGAGAAGGGATCTTCTTGAGGATTAGAAGATTGCCAAAGCGAATGAAAAGCCAAGTTAGAATAACTCCGAGGCTAGTGAAGGAGACTTCTCCTACATCAAATGTATATCATGTTTTATTTTCTTCCTTTCCTTTTGATATGTCAATTGGAGTCCGTATAGGAAACTTTCCTACGACAAACCGTAAATCATTCTTGTTGAATAAAAACGTAATCGTGAAGAAGACTTCTTCCCTCGAAACGTATGTGTTCGGTCATCTAATATTGGTGATGAATCCTACACAAACTCGAGACGTGAATTCGAGATGTTTGATTTGTTCTTATTCTGCCTTCAGACTTGAATACTAGCGTAAAGTCATGCGAGGATGGCTCAAATAAGGAGAGCCCTTGGTACGAGAGCTAAACACAATGGTCAGATCCTACTGGATCATAGTGATGTCGTCCGTCATCATTTTTCTATAGGAAGAAAACAGGTAAGTGATGAAGATGAGTTTTACCGACTCGTGCAGTAATGACAACAATCCCATTTGCCGCTTTGGCGTTTATTCAGTTGGAGGAGTCCTGTGCTTGAAACTCGATCCCCCTTGGTCGTGATGATCAACGACGGACCGCCCAACAGGAATGAAAATTATGTAAATAATTGTTTGCTTCGCTGATGCTTGATGTTTATTGATTTCTAGTCGAGTGGTCGTAACATATGTGCGAGCACAGGCGTCATTATTATATGACTCGGTATCGGCTGGGTACGCTTACCCGTATTATCGGTCGCGCAAAATAGGTCGAGATGATTTAAGGACACATGAGCGTACGCGTTTTGGTGTGCGAGCTCGAAGTGGGTCCCCCGCGGTGGTTAGCCAAGCCGGTGACGATCGGAGCTTGGGGCACCGTGAAGAATCATAGAGTTTTGATATATAAGCAAACTTGACCATTTTGATAGGGTATGGATCTATGGCTATAAAGCCGTGAGCACCCTGCGAGGTGTTAAAATTTTATTTGGTATGTATCCATGCTATAAACCCGTGAGACCATGTGATGTTGAAAAATCTCTTTTGGGTATGGATCCGCGTGTGAACACCCTACAATGATAAAATCTTATTGGATATGCATCCATGGCTATCAGGCCCCGTGAACAACCTGTACCATAGAACGATCATCGGTTGGACCTATTTGCATGGCTTGACGTATAACGCGCATGCAATTAATGAGCAAATTGTACGCATAGCTGATAAGCGCCTGTTTGAATACTGTAGTAACGCATTCGATGAGTTGTTATGTACACTCCAGACGGTTTTTATAATGACGCGGTCTCTTTTATCGAGACCCGTTGGACGATATGTGTTTTGATTTGATCGGTGTGATCACCGATGATTTTTAAATTGATTGTCACTTTGAAAATTTTCCAAATGCGCCCGTGGTTGTGTGACCATAATGTGAGAACGTGTGAATCCGTTCGAGAATGATAAGCTAATAGTAATGAACCCTTAACCGCTCCCGAGTATTGACGACTAGTTAAATTCTTCGTTTCCACTAGCTTTTTTCTTCGAGTCATGTATTTTATCCTTCCTTTTAAAGATTCCCATGACGTTTGATCCGTGCACTCATGCACGTTGCATATATTTGATGCTTTAACTTTTGTTCCTTAAATTTTGTTGGCAACCTCGACAAGGACCTGCGTATATCCTCACCTCTTTACAAGTAAACCAAACAGCGATTAAAGCGAATTGAGCACCGGGACGGCGCTCCTTTAAGGGGAGGAGGATTTAACAACCCAAATTTAAGGTCAAAATTTTAACCGAGCTTTAATTCCATTTTATTTTTTTATATAATTTAATTTTAGCCGATTATCAAAAATCATCGTTTTTAGCTATTTATGAATAGTGATTTTGATTTTATCCATTTTTAGTGTTCAAGATATCGATAATTTCATACTTTCGCTTCGGAAGCATAATTATTTATATTTCTATATTTTCTGACCTTTCCTGCGTTTTAGCCGAAACTGTGTGTCAAATTCTATTTTTAATTTTTATGGAATTTTTTATTTTTGTTTTTAGCCATTTTAAAGAAAATTGTCGTTTTAAATATTTACGAATCTTGCTTTGGATATTTACCCGTTTTAACGTTTGAGAAATCAATAATTCAACATTTTAGTTTCGAGAGCTTATTTATTTTTCATTTTAATACTTTTCGACTTTTATTCATGTTTGGCCAAAACCGAATCAAAAATCATGTTTTTATAAAAATTAATGAGTTATATTAGTTTTTGGGCCGAGAACTAGGTAATATAAGTAAAAAGGAAGAAAATACCCAACCAAGCTCACCACATGGTGAGGGCCGGTCAAAAAGCCAAACAAACGACCCCCTTGTTATTTTTTTATTTATAGAAAATATAATAATTAGTGAATTATATATATATATAAATCCTTATTTCACTCATTTCATAAACTCACACACAAAATAAACTGACTCGCTTCCCCTTTTTCCTCTCTGTACGTCGGCAACACAACAGAACCACCAAAATCATCACCCAAAATCCAAAACACTTTCTTATTAATCCTACATCATTCTTATATAAATCCCCATCATTATTTTCCTTTAAAATCACCATGCATCAAGATTCTTAAATTCTTAATTTTTATTAAAATCTTGATTTTGTTAGGGTTTTGATTCAATTAAAAGTAATAGGATCATCAAGGGTTAGGTATTGATGGTGTAAACAAGTATTAATGCAACGAAATCGAGTTTCGGATATTGTTTTAGGGTTATGTGGTATTCGGCCAAAGTCATGAAACCATAAGGGTTAATGGTTTTGATCTTCTAGTTATTCCATTGTGTTTGTAAGCCTCTTGTTTTCTTTTTTTGTGTTGATTTAATTTTACTTTGAATGCATGTGATTGATTTTCCTCTTTATAAGGGTGCATATTCATAGTTTCATTGATTTTGGTCTGATCATGAACATCAAGTTTTGATGTATTGAGATATGTTATTGAGATGTGTTATGGCATTGCAAGTGAATAGATAATGATTTGGTTAAGTTTTGGAAGGGGTTTGAAGTAGTTTTAGGGACTGTTTCCAGGTCAGTAGCAAAATGTGGCTTTTCCCAATAATTTTTGGCTTAGAGCCTACTGGGAAATTACATGGTTGGATAGGTATAAGTCTAAGATACGTATAGCAAATTGGATGGTTTATCAACTCCTTCGGATGAGGGAGTTATGGCCAAAATACTAAAACTAGTCAAAATCCGAGTCTCGGACTTCTTAGGGTGAAAAATCCAAAAATTTGCACTATAACATATAAATATGCATAACTGTAGGTGATAGGTAAACATTTAACTTATACGTGAGTGGTGGTTTTAGCCCTTACAGATAAACGGTTTGGGAACTACGCTAAAGTTAGTATTTGGTAGGAAAACATGGGACTGTTGCAGACCAGCAGTATAAAAGGGTTAATTGCAGCAAACGTTAGGCCCGAGAAGGTCTGGATTACTAGATGGGGTTGTAGAAATACGTTCCAGGTATATGTGTCGAGTTGGCTAGAGCCATATCTCCTCCGGATGAGTGAGATATGGCCGTTTTACGGAAACTAGTCAATTCTGGAACATCGATTGGAAAAGGATAACTCCATAATTTTGTACTAAAGTGTAGGGTATAAAAACATGGATCAGTAGTAGACACATTAATCTAACATCTCCATTTGGATTCACCTTTATAGCTATCATAGATTAGGAATTATGGCCGTTTTCGTAAGTAGTTAAAATTTAGAAAACTTTCTGGTTTGTGTTGTTGAGAGTAAAATGTCACATCCTATTGATTGAAGACTAAATAGACGATGAGGCCTAATATTATGGAAACTAGACTTAAGGGAATTTCCAGGGGTGAAAGCCTCATGCTTAGATCAATTATAGGCTAGGAGTTATGGATACATGAAGTCGGGGTAAAACAAAATCCGGGGTAAAAACAGAATCTGACTTTTTACGTCTTGAATAGAAATCTAAAACGTGTAAATACACATTAATAAAACAAGAGTTAATAAGTGAAACTTAGTAGTGTTTTATTACCTATAAGACCAGGTTGAACATCAATTTTGGAGTATAAATACTTTGGGTAAGTGGTGTAGAAAAACAAATTTAATATACGTATATAGTATTAATCCCGTAAGAATTCTTTCCAAAATACTTCTCAAACAAGAGAAATATAAGGTAGAAATCTCACTAAAGAAAACACAATTTGTATATTTTTTTATCCGGGAAGTACTTTTCCTCGGGTCGTGTCCCAACGAAATCGTGAATTGAGAATTTAGGAATAATTCGGAATCGAGCTAAGAATGATAAAGGGATTTTTGAACTTTTGATTAAACTACAAAATATAATAGCATGAATTAAAAACAATTAACTATCACGAAATTTAAATGCACAAAACGTAAAAACGCGAGCTAAAACTGAAATTTAAAAACTAAGGCACGACTTTTAACAAATTTTATACCTAAAAATCACAAATTTAAAATGAAAATTTTAGGAAAAAGAATTAGAATTTTTTATGTATTTTTGAATTTTTTATGATTTTCTAAAGATTAATGAATTATCAAAAATAAGCTTTTTCTAAAAATTAACACTAAAATTTTTCTTTTATTTTTCAAAAATACTAGATTTAAAAAGAAAATTAATGCCAAAAGAATCAAAAAATTTCAACTCTTTTTCTATTTTTTATGATTTTTCTAAGAAAAAGTAATCACTAAAATCTATTTTAATTCCTAGAAAATACAAATTTTACTGGAAAAATATAAAAAAATGGTTTTTATAAACTTCAAAGGTGCAGAAATTAAGTGGAATCAAAAGCCCTAATTTTTATGATCTAATTGATACCTAATTTGTGTAATTAAAACTCAAACCCTAATTTTAATAAAACTAAAAACTAAAAATTAAATTCTATTTATTTATTTAAGAAAGACAGGGTAGAAATGGTAAAAAGGGAAAGAATAGGGTAGGCGGGAAAACTTAAGAAAATTTACACTATAGTAGAAACAGATAACCCTGAACTATGGAAAAAAAACTAAACAGACCCTACGCTTGTGCTTATTTTTGACTTATTGAAAAATGATTTTCAGCTAAAACTTAAAACTACAAACTTAAAGAACAGCTTATTCCTAACAACTTTAACAAAAGCACTTTCAACTTTTAACCAAAGAATAAGCTAGAAAATAAGCTGATGTTCTCTGTTACAGAAAGTAACACTTTGATAAGCTTTTTGGACTTTGGCTTATTAATGGCTTATTACTGGATGAAAGCTGAAACTAAAAGATGTTTAATGATGCTTAAGATGTGTGCTAAAGGATTCTAAACTAAGATTAACCTAGAGTTAACAAAACTAGAAAGAAAATTAAGATGACAAATGCAAAGTTTTTATGAGACTGATTTTGAGCTTTTCTCCAATAAGCTATTAGGCTTATTATTGAACCTTAGATGCTGTACTTTTGGAAATAAGCTATACTAACTCTCTAGAATCTACCTAGGTAAAAGGATTACCAAATTTTCTTATGGAAAAATGGAAAACTCAGTAAATGAATTTTCCTACACTTAATATTGTTGCTGTCATGCTGTTTGCTGATACAGTGTGCAAGGTACAAGAATACAAGCTAGAATTTTCAAACTAACACTTTACTAAATGCACTAAGTTATCACAAAACAACTTTTAACTTCTGAATCACTTCTAAAATACTAAAATTCAAACTTCTTTTAACTAAAACTTGCCCTGGTGCTGGAACAAGGTTTATAAACTCTAAATTTTTGAGTTCTACTTTCTAACTTCTAAAATCTCTTTAACTTGTGAGTTTATGACTTAACTCAACTAGGTAGAAAGATTTGATAAACTTTAGTGTCTTTATATGGTTAATCTAGCTTAAACAAACACACCTTTATGCAAGATGCCAAAGCTAAGGTAAGCTTAAATTCATTTAAACTAAAACAGATTAAACCTACTATTACTTTTACTAAAAATGACTTATTAAAATCTAATTACTAACCTTTCAAAATGCCTAGCTTATTTATGATAATAGGGCTAGGATCTTACTAAGCTAATTTTTTACATATGACAGTTTATTTTGAAAAGTTTAGACTACACAACTTTATTCTAATGAAACCTAGAAACAGCTAATCACAAACTTAAACAACATTATATTGAAGAGGATTAAGCAAAGCTTGATGAGAAATAAGCAAATGTAAAAGCTACTTTTAAGCTAATTTGAGAATTTTAAGAATAAAACCTGTGAAAGTTGGAGTCTCAGAACAAGAGGCCACTCTTGTAGAGTGAATGACCTCAAAAAGCTTAATCCTATTGGCACCTTGCCTCTAAACCTCAATAAGCTAAATCTTAGCTTATTTCTTCCTTGTTGCTTGAAATTGAATTCAAAACACTTAGGTAATCATGATGTTGATTACAAATGATTTAAATGAGAAAATTAGTGCTTAAGAAACAAAGTTTAACTAATATTGAGCTTATTAGAAGCAATAAGCTCAAACGAGCTTATTTAGAGCTTATTTGATCAAAAACGACTTCAAATGTAAATCAAAGAACACAAACACTTGTAAATTGAATTGATACAACTAGATTCGTCAAGTACAAGTTGAAATAGAAGAAAACAAGAGCTTAAAAGCTTAATTGCTTAAAGTGAAAACTAAATTGCTTAAAAACGGAAAATTACAAAGTAGAATTTTTGAAACAAAAACAACCACCGAAAAATGATGCCTAGGTGCTCTATTTATAGAGGAGAGGTGAAGAGGAGGGAGAGTTTCATGAAGCTTCCTTTAAATCTCGATCGTTGATCATTTGTGGATCATTTGTAGCCGTTGGATGAGATCAATGAGGTGTTCGGACCAATAGATGGATGCCACGTGTTTGCTTGTGATTGGGGAGGGCTTATGAACGAATTTGGGTTTTATAGAGGAGCGGGGGATGGGAAAAATCGAAGTTGGGTTGTGTAAAGTTTTGGCGGGAAATTCTGTTTTGGTTGTTGGAGCTGTTACAACAAACGCGGCTGTTTGTTTAAATGTATGGAGTATTGGCAAAACTCGTCCTTGTCTTTAACCCGCCCATTTGTAGTGTTAAAGGAAGTTTCAAAGTGGCAGGTTTGGCCCTTGTGGTTGTTAACTCTTTTTTCTCTCTTTATTAATAACTTTCTTCTTTTGCAACTTTAGTCCTTGAAACTTTAATCTTCCAAATAAGCCTCTAATCTTTGAGCACTTGTCAACTTTGGTCCTTTTGACTTTATCTTGGGTCTTTGCTTCATTTCTTGCTGTGTCGGGCTGATCCGGCTTTTGATTTCTGGCTGTTTCTTCACTCTTGTTCTTGTCTCTTTCGTTCCTTGTCGGTTTTTGATCGTTTTTGCTTCTTTTTGTCCTTTTTATCCTTTCCTGCACAATAAACACAAAAGCACACCGTTACTATTTTGTGGCATTTTTTTTGGTTTATTTGGCAAATTCCCGGGTATTTAATATATGACAATGTAGCATTTTTAAGCATTTATCAAAATTCCCCAAACTAAAGGATTGCCGTGTCCTCACGCAATGTTATCAAGTGTACACTTTGTAAACTAACAAGTTTCCAAAATGCCCTTGTTTTCACCTTTTATGAATCACCTTTTTAAACAACTTTCGCTTTTCTCAACATTTAATCTCTTAAAACACGTTAATGGCAATCATTGCAATTTTTGCAACTTTTAGGCTCATTGAAATAGGCTACTCCCGATTAATAGAGCACAAAAGAGGAAAATTCGTCATCCTTGACTTTTCACTAGACTAAACAAAGCTATTAAACAAGATCATTGTCAATATAAGTCCAAATGATTAAGCTCTTATACTTATAACTTGTGAACTTTTCACTCCCAGGAATAAATTAATGATTAAGATGTGTGCACTCTTTTTAACTCAACCATAGATCAATTTATCTTCATAGTTGAAATTCATCTAAGCTTTACAAATAAGCCTTGTGAGCTCAAATGTTAATAACATAGATAAACCTCGACTCAAAGCTAAAAGAGATTCGGAAACAAAACTTATAAATTGATTTGAGAAAATGAAATTTTTAACCATTCTTTTTATTTTTTCATATACTATAATTTATTATTTTTTTTGCAATAGGAATGTTGTTCTTAGTTCGAACCCCTACTTAGGCCTTTCTCCCAAATAGGATATCGCAACAACAACCGGTGTTCTTAGTTCGAACCCCCACTCCGCTGCTAACGTTTGTGGGTTATCGCGACAACACCTTTTTCCTACAAAGCCTAGAATCCAAAGTCCCTTAGTTGCAATCATCACCTAGGCCGCGCTCCCTAGTGATGAATGCCTACGAACCTTGATTCCACGTACATAGTTTTAATCCTTAGTTGCGACCCCATCCGAGTCTCACTCTCAACATGGATACGCCAACGATTAAAACTATATATAGCTTTTATTATTCTATTTTTGCGAATGCTTCATTGGCACGAAAAATAATGCTTTTGCATTAGAAATGCTTCATTGGCATTCTTTTTATAATTATATTTTTGATGAATGGAAAAATTTCACTTTAGAAAATCAACTTATAAATTTGAAACCAAAAATCTTACTTACATATTAAATGAATTCTTTTTCAAAATGTAAGACTTTTTCTAAAGACATTGGTTGACTTAGTTAAATTAAAAAGAGCACGTATGATTAGGTGTGTTAAGAGCTTGTGGGAGTAAAAAGACACAAATCATTCATATAAGCTTTAGGTTTTCCAAATAAACCTTGCTTAAGCAAATACACTTATATTTAACTACATCATCTCTTGTTCTTCACATTTTTAAAATCCAATGCAATAGGATTTGTGAAAGCTTAGCCCCACAAAAGGTAGGTTAAAGAACTAGCTAGGGCATTTTCACCCGGTCAAGTCAAAATTAACTCCTATTTCTCACCAACGGATTACCAAAAAGTGGTGTTTTTCCCCAAACTAAGCTTCTATTGCAAGCAAAAATTTAAAAATTTCCACTTTTTTCACAAAAAGGAATTCAAAAAGGTTCAAACAAGGTTGCGTGAAGTGCAAGTCAATATCGAAGATATCCTTCCCCAAACTAAAACGAAACATTGTCCTCAATGTTTAAAAAATAGGGGTCAAAAGGAATCTTAAACAAAAATTCTAAGGTCATGCCAAAAGAATAGATGTTAGTTCGATAAAGACAAGGATAAGAGATTTCCCACTTTATGAAGAGAAGATTGGAGACCATCAATGGAAATTGTGGGCATTGCTTTGTTCTTCCACAATTTTGAACCATGAATCCTCCAAAATCCAGAAAACCTAGACAAACAAACACAAACAACCAACAAGAACGAAAGAGAACAAGCCTCCTCTCATCATTTTCATTGTTAGCTCAAAAACAACTTTAAACGGCTTAGTTTTTGTTCACCGAGTACAAGCTATACTCGTCCCCGAATTGATTTGTCCTTGGGGAAGCAAAGAGAAAATCAAAAGAAAATAAAAAGGATAAGCATGGGGTGCCTCCCACGAAGCGCTTGTTTATTAAAGAGTCCCCTAGCTTGACTCATTTCCCCAAACTAGGTTCATTATGGAGGATAAAAGTGAGGGTGAAGAAATTCCGAAGGACGGATCCTTCCCCAAACTAGAGAATTAGTACGGATGAAAGGTGGGACAATTGAGGGTGGGTCAAAAATCTTAAGAGTTAAAGAACTCTTCCTTGTAAGCACATTATCAAAAATACAGGGGGGGGGCGGGGGGGCAAAAACATTTGGCTCATGAACTTTAGAGTTCTTATCAACTAGGATACCCGGGTTGAAAACTTTATCCTCATTGATTGTTGAGAATAAAGCATCACTTACATGAAAATCCTCATAACAAACCAAATCATTTCCTTCAACATAACTTGAACCACCGGGTTCAAATTCATCACTTAAGCTCTTAAAAAC
>BQNB010118705.1:0-20943 GCA_026074375.1 Tanacetum coccineum
GACTAGCCAGTGTTGCCCTAGAATGAAATTTGATACTTTGAATTTCAAGGCTTTGTTAGAATCCATAACGTGATGACTGGGCTAATTAACTTGACCGTTCAAGCCTGAACCAGAACTAGAATTCCCATACTCGCCATAATATACTGCGTCCAAACCACCCTTATTAGGCCAAGATACCAATCCCTCGGGGTCTATAAAGCCGTCAAGGTATGACTCAATGAAAACCACACGAGCATGTGACCTCCATGGTCTCCCAAGATAGCTTTTATCTAAACCATTGCTTGATTCAAGGATTTCCTCACTAGCCGAAATATTACAATTCTTAAACGCCATCCCTATCTTTGTCATGAGATGTTTGCGAGACTGAGCTGTGATTACAGTTATATTTTGATCGGGTATAGCAGGCATTCTTGTTATAATGTTACATTTCCGCAACACTGCGGTTGCATTACCAAATATGAATTCTATGGTCACATAAATGTCACATTCTTAGTAAAATTATGTGAAGGAGTGAGCGTATAATGTGTCTTGATAATCGGTTATAGTGCATCTATAAAATGTTGAATATTGTGAATTGACATGAAGCGACTGCTTGTTCCTTTTCTGGTCCAGCAACGTTGTGAAACCCAATGTTATGTGTCATGAATCCTTTTTACGGATACACCTAATCAATCATATAGTAGACAATAATTTTGTGACGAAGTGAGTATTAAACATATAATTCCTAATCAATATTAAATAATAAAGTAATACTTATAAACAGTGGCAGTGGCCCAATGATCAATCATGAATTGGCTACCACTAACTTTAGTGACATCATATCCTTTCTTTCGCCACGCAGAACAATGTTTGGTTTTCTTTTAGGAATCACAACATATTCTTCATACAATCCTACTTTAAATTTGATTTTCTTCAATTAACCTTTTTAATATCTGAGTAATTTTGTTGTTAAGTTTGATTATGTAATAACTTGGGTATGTTTATATGTTTTTTGTATTGTTAGGTAATAAAGTCTTGATTTTGGAATGCAATTGTTGAAATTTATTGTTTTTGTTGGACGATTACGACAACAAACCGAAGCTCGATCGCGGAACGCTAGATCGTGGTATGTATCGAGCACAAGTAGCACCTTCAAATGACACCCTTTAAAGAATAAATAAACGAGAAGAATGAAACACTACAAGTTGAACCGAACGATTATATTGTATTACCATAAAACCTCGAACTCGATTACAAAGGAAATAATAGAAGAATGCGTGTGTGTTTTGAGCATCACCCCCTCACCTCCTTTTATAGGGTGAGGGGGTTGGATCCCTAGTCTACACCAACTAGGACTGGGCTTTGGTTCCAGCCCACTCAAACAAACATTCCTAAACAACTATAAGGAAACATGCTAATAAAAGGAAACATACTAATTAATCCTAACTAGACTTGGAAACTAATATTGACTAACAATTTCCACCTTAGTGACAAGACTAGTTAGCCCCGACACCAAGTATCTTCATGCAATACTTGAACTTCGGACCTGGAACCACCTTTGTAAACGCGTCAGCTGCATTATCCTTCGTGCCTATCTTCGCCACTCCAATCTCTTTAGATTCCACGATCTCCCTGATGAAGTGATACCTCACGTTGATATGCTTCGTCCTCTCATGAAACATTGCATTTCTTGAGAGATGAATTGCACTTTGATTATCACAATTCACAACCACTGACCTTAGGTTTACTCCCAGCTCGATTAGTAGTCCTTTAAGCCAAATGCTTTCCTTAACAGCTTCCGTAAGCGCCATATACTCCGCCTCTGTAGTAGATAATGCAACAACATGCTGCAGAGTTGCTTTCCAACTCACAACACAGCCATGTACCATAAACACGTACCCGGTTATCGACCTACCCTTGTCAGGGTCTTTAGCATAATCTGCATCCACGAAACCGTCAACATCCACGTGCTTCCCTTGATCTCTACCATACACTAGACCTACATCAGCAGTGCCCTTCAAGTACTTCAAAATCCACTTCACTGCCTCCTAGTGGTTTTTACATGGATTCGCCAAATACTTGCTCACAATGCTAACATCATACGCAATATCTGGTCTAGTGCACACCATCAAGTACATTAAACTACCTACAACATTCACATATGGGACCTTACTCATTCTTTCCACATCACAGTCATTCGACGGGCAATCCTTCAAAGATACCTTGAAGTGTGCTCCCAATGGCACATAGACCAACTTGCCATTATCCATTCTGTAGTTATTCATAATTTTCTGCACATATCTCGACTGAGACACCTTCAGGGTTCGACTACCCCTATCCCTGATAATCTCCATACCAAGTATCTTCCTAGGATATATGTACATACCCGGTGCAAACTCTTTGAAGTAAACACAACTATCATAGTTGCTGCGGCTGAACCCATTGCTGATCATATACACATCAAACCGTTTGTACCACTGCATTAGGGACTGCTTAAGACCATAAAGAGATTTCTTCAACAAACATACCTTGTTGCCCGTTCCTTCTTCAAAACTAGGTGGCTGCCTCATATAAATGGTTTCTTCAAGATTACCATGCAAAAATGCCGTCTTAATCTTCACAAGCAGTCAATGAGAGAATCACCCTAATAGATGTATGTCGAACCACAAGTAAAAATACCTCATTGTAGTCAATCCCTGCTCGCTGTGTAAACCCCCGAGCTACCAACCTTGCTTTGTACCTTGGTTTCTGAACGCCTTCAATCCCTTCTTTAATCTTATACAACCACTTGCAGCTTACCAGCTTCTGACCAGGTGGTTGATCGACCAGCTCCCAAGTATGATTCTTCTTTAAAGAACTCATCTCTTCCTCCATAGCACGAACCCACTCATCCTTTTCAGATGAATTAATCGCCTCCTGGAAAGTGATTGGTTCATGTGTATCTTCTTCCTCAGCAATAGCAAATGCATAAGCCGCCATATCATCTACCTTAGACCCTGATGGTCTAGACAATGATACATTACCTTCATCCCTATACCTTGCAGGTATAGTAGTTGTTCTCTTTGCTCTATCACGCACCAGAACATAGTTGTCCAGATTCTGTTGTTGAGGCCCTTCATCTTGTTCCTCATCTTCATTCCCTAGATTTTCCTCAGTATGAGGATCCACAGTTGGTTCGACCCTACTGCCTTGAAGTTCCACCTCAAACTCAACTTCCTTCCCAGAATCTGCAGCACCAGCACCCTTGAGAGTATCCTTATACATAAGGCTCTCATTAAACACCACATCCCTGCTTATGATTATCTTTGGTTTGACATCATCTAACCTCCATAATCTGTATCCCTTCACACCATCAGGATACCCCAGGAATATGCATTTTATAGCTCTAGGCTTGAGCTTCCCCTGATTCACGTGTGAATAAGCAACGCAACCAAATATCCTCAACATCTCGTAATTCGCCGGATGTCCTGACCATAAATCCATAGGTGTCTTCTTCTAAGCACCTTCACTCTTCGCCAACTTCTAACTCCTGAGTACTCCCACTCGAGATTTCACTATTCAACAAGCTCCCTTAATAGAGAAACCGTTTACACGTCGCTTACTTTCTTTCCGATACTAACTAGAAGATGAGTCCCTAATCTTATCCTAAACTAATCTAAGACTTCACTACACATCTTTTACAACACTTACAAGATATATACTCATGGATTGACAACACAATCTAATTCACCCAATAAACAATTTACACTATTAGAATCTACACATAATCCAATTAACACAACACCATAAAGAAAATATAATAAAGATTTAAGATCTTGAGGAAATGAGGAAATAGATCTCTTGGATAACAATTTATTATAGATGAATACAATGTTCTTCTCTTCCACTTGTATTAGAAGAAGGGATGAGCGTGAGAATTAATCACTTGAAACCAGATCAAGATATGTTAGTGATCAAGATATGTGTTTGAGAAAGAAAGAAAGAAGAGAGAAAAGTAGATCTAAGAAAAATTCATGCAAGTAGGTTGTGTTTTTCATTCAGATGGGGTTGCCTATAATTATAGAGACAAAAAGAGTCTTACTCTGGCTGGCGGTCCCGACGGTCCCTAATATGTTAGGGGGACGTCAGGCCTATAAGGGGGCCGCGCGTAGAGTACGCTCCACTTTTTGTCTTTTAGTGAGGAATGTGTTATCTGTTTTGGAAGCTTCCATTTTAGGGGGAAAAATCTGATTTCAAATTTATTGTTTTAATAAAATATTTTTTTTATGAATAAATATTTTGTGTATATACTTTTGTAAATACACTTTCACTTTTGTAGAAATAGTAAGGTTTAAGAAAAATATTGCTTGATCACTAATCATGTTAAATGATTTGTTTTATCCATATACCTAATGATTAATCTTAGAAATAGAATTTACGATAATAATTCAAGAAACGTTTAATTTTATCGTAAACGTTTTTACATTTTGTTTATTACCAAAACATCAAGATGTCAAAAAATATAATAACTTTTTAGACATTTATATGTATTAACCTCTCCTATTTTTTTGATGATTGACAATATATAACTCCATTTAGTATAAAAATAGAAGTTTATAAATTACTAATGAGATTAGATTCCATTTCTCCACCTTTTGTTCGAATCCAAAAGGTGATCGTCGAATTGTATAAAGAAAGAATCGACGATTGAAGACTCCCCCTTGATGTATGCTCCCCCTTGTTCGGGGCACCAAGGGATCGATCTTACAATAATTTGTTTGCTACAAAACAAAGTTAGAAGTACAAGTGCAAACCAACATAGTACGACAAATATCTCAAGAGTATAATCCACACTTTAGAAACTTATAAATAAAGTGTATTCATATGTCCTAAGAAAGATCATATAAAGCCATATAGGAACCATTATGAATGATAACAACAAAAGATAAATCATAACCTATCATAAACATAATTAGAGCATCTAAAAAAGTAAGCCTAGTAGATGATTCAAGACTTCTTAATGTGATACCCAAAAGGATAGGAACATTTTATTTGAGCAAATTAATCATGTGAGAGTGATTAATTGAAGAGAGAAAATGATGAAGATGGTGAATCATTGTGGTGATTACTCGTGATTAGGGAATGAGACGGTGACAAGGAATCGCACACACACACACACATTCATTTCTTAATGAGTGAAAGTAGTTGATGGTGTACCTATAACAATGACAAAAGCTAGCATGACACCCTACTTAAGCATTAGTAGGAGGTTAAACCAATGGGTGTGGTGAAAAGGGTGGTATAGGAGTTTGAGAATCGATGAATGTGGAGATGGTGTGGAGTTGATTAATAATTCGATCTCTTTGTGGGTAGTCCATAGGTGGTGATATAGAGTGAGGAGTGTTTCTTGGAGGTGGTGGTGGTGAATCATTATGACAAGTGGGTGATGATTTTGGAAGAGGTGTCTTACGCTTCCATACTTGACGAACCGACATTCTTGGTTTTCTAGAAAAGTTTGGGTGATGATTTGAGCAAGACATTTGGGTAGAAGAAGAAGAAAATATAAAGAAGATGGTGATGATGAAGAAGATTGATGATTTAAATAATGAGAAAGATGAAAAGAAATGGCAAAGCATGGTGTTGGAGATGAAGATTACACACATCACAACGTGTTCAACACACCAGGGAAATTCCAGCAATAGTCTAGGACTAGGTTGGTCAAAGATACAGAAAAAGAGAAACAATCAAAATTTCTGTTCCCTCCTGTTGGCGGTCCTATATCGTGGGGCGGTCCCTGATTGATAAGGGGGCCGCCTGATTAATAATGGGGCCGTTTTCTGGAGAGAACAGACTTTTCCCAGTTTTCTCCCTCAGAAATTATCACATCTTATTACAGTTAAAAATCAAGTAAATTTAAATTAACAATGCATCAATCATTAATCTTAAGCATGCAATTTCAATAAGTCTTAAGAAAATTCACATAGGAAGCATGCAAATATTAACACATAAGAACTGTTAACAAGTAAAGCTTAATAATGATAAGTATTTAAAAAGAGTCATCCAAATAATCTGGTAAGTCACCATTCATTATTCTAGTTCTAATAATTAAAAGACATAATTGTATTATAAGCGAAGATAAAGTACTAATGAATAGTCTCTTAAAAGTTATGTCAACATCTTTACTTCTTTTTTCCTCCCATCATGTTCTTGAGAGCTTGTCCGATTGACTTTAACCCGTCTCGGTGAGCATTTCGTTATTGAGTTTGAAGAGTTATAGTTTCAGATAGAAAGTTGTTCCAGTCATGACTTTCATGAGAATTTGACGGACTCTAGAAGCAACATTAGATGAAGAAGAGACTTGTTGAGAAGGAGAAAAGGAATTTGAGTGAAATGATTCATCATCATTTTCATCAACCATGTGATCAGGTGGACGAGATGAGGAAGGATGATTTTAAGTAGTGGAGGATGAGCTAGCATTTGATTCACGAGGTCTTATCATGCCCCGACCCGCTCGTGTCTTTCGTTCGTAATGAGGAGCGAGCGGATGCATGGATCGATCATGTGAAGAGAATAAGATCAAAAAGCTAGCTTAGAGAGAGACGGACACGATAATGCTTGAATAACCAGTCAAGAGCATATCCATAAGGTAAGAGTCATAATTTGGTTTGAATCGAGTCTTTTCTATTCTTATAGAGAAATGAAAAATGCTAGGTTATAAGGATGGATTGTCCTCAATGCAATAAAAGCATTGACAAAAACAAGCGAAGACATGATACTCTAATGGTCCTCCTAGATAAATGGCGTTTTTTAACGGAATAATATCAACCCAAGGTTTCATATGAGTTTGAATCTCTCGGGTTAAAATTTTGTTTTCACCTACGACAATGGTTTTCTTATTTTTGGGACGAGTCTCTTGACCTTGTCGAGGAACTTGAATAACAGACTTAATTACTCTTGGAGAACGGAAGTTTCGTTTAAAAAGACCTCTTACTTGGAACATACTTATTGACAAATGGTGATAAGACCACATATTGTGTTAGAGTTTAACCTTTGAATAGGATTTCAGAATTTGACCAGAATTCCCTCAAAGAGTCGGGAGAATAACTTATTTTTTGAATGACAAATTGACAACAAATTGACCTCAAGGATTATAAGGTAAATTGAGTTTGACAAAAAAACCGAGAACCAAAACGAGGTACAATTTGTTCGTTAATGTCTAGCAAACAATCAAAGCCGATTGACTCAAACTTAGCACGAATATGACTTATATTTTCAAAGTTTGGACTTACAACCCTTCCCTCATGAAAGTACCATTTTCAAGATTTGCCATTGTGTTTAGCAAGGGTTGATTAAATTCATTTGATATTAGGGGTATGTAGTTTCGTGTCTTTTGATGATCTAGACCGGTAGCTCGAGGCATTGTTACCTAGAAAGACACAAACAAGACCATATTTTAATCGCTTATACATGGCACACTTGATGTTTGAGTTCGTCCCTAGTGTGTGCCTAAAAGCCAAACAAATGTGGAAGTACCATAACTCGACTAACCAAAAAATCCTAAAGTTAAACCCAAAACACTCCTAATTTAATTTTGCTCATCCAAACATGTCAAAAAATACATATGAATTATGTATCTCAAAATTTGTTCATGAGATTCTTATGCAGTGTGTTTAAAACAATTTTAGGTTTTGATTGACAATGCATAACAACAATTTTATTATGTTCCTAACGTGAGTGATTTGAAAATAAAATTGGGGTTTTAGTTCAAAATCAATTTTTCTACAAGCTCATTAATATGTGCAAATCCTATGTCTACGGGAAGCATATTAGTTGTACATTGTATCCTAGTAGTTCTAATTGTACAAAATTGAAAGAAAAATGGAAAATCCCCAATTTTAATTTTTGGTGTTCATCATGAACCCTAGACTCAAATTGAAAGAAAATAGATGAAATGACTTACAATTGATGATCTTTGTGATGTTAGGATTGATTATTAGTGTTGATTTGATCTTCAAGTGATGTTTAATGGTTGAATTTAAGTTTTGGTGGGTTTTGGGTCGTGTTCGTCGAGTGCAACAGATAAGGGGGTGTTTGTTTTTGTGTTTTGAATTTTTTTAAGTGTTCCATATTATGGTCTGCTGATGGCGGTCCCATATCTCCTGGCGGTCCCAAATATATTGGGGGGCCGCCTATATGGGGGCCGCCCTCAGTAAAGGGTATTGGACTTGGTTTTTGACGAAAATTATTCAAGGAGGAGTGACATTTTAATTTGCATTTCGCGAATTAAAGATGCTTAAAGTACTTCGGATGAAGTAATTAAGTTGTCATGACACGGAGTGGAATACGGACTAGAATGGAGACAGAAGAAGGAGAAGCGAACCAATATGATTTATGGAATGTGTTCCATCATTCCTAAACCAAGACGTAGATAGTTAAACGATTAACGTTATAAGTGGTTCAGTAAAGAATGTCGGCAATATAGGTCGCGGGATAGAACTTTTTTCGATTGAGATATATCCTTTTTGGACATTATCACGAAGAAAGTGGTGACGAATTTCGATGTGTTTGGTACGAGAATATTGCACCGGGTTTTTGCTAAGGTCAATCGTGCCTTTGTTGTCGCACATGATGGGAACGTCATCGAGTCATACGTCGTAGTCGATGAGAACTTGTTTCATCCATAGTGCTTGTTGACATGCCTTTTCCGGCACTTACGTATTTGGCTTCGGTAGTGGATATAGCAAGAGCAGTTTGTTTCTTCGAGAACGAAGATGTCAAACAACATCCTATGAACGTACAAATACCGCTAGTGCTCTTTCGGTCCACATAGTCTCTCGCATGATTAGAGTCGACATATACTACGGTTTCTATGCCGGTCCCCTTAGGATACCATAATCCTAAGTGCGTAGTGCCTTTAATGTATCGGAAGATACGCTTAACCGCTTTAAGATGAGAGGTTTTGGGAGCCTCTTGGAAGCGGGCACAAAGGCAGACACCAAACATGATATCGGGCCTACTTGCCGTTAGGTATAATAAACTACCTATCATGCTTCGATACTTGGTACTATCTACCGACTCACATTCTTCATCTTTCGTGAGTTTAGTATCGGAGGACATGGGGGTTTTCATTGGTTTAGAATCTTCTAGACCAAATTTCTTAAGCATTTTTTTAATATACTTAGATTGATTAAAGAATATACCATCTTCCATTTGTTTAATTTTTAATCCAAAAAAGAAGTTAAGTTCACCCATCATGCTCATCTCGAACTCGTCATGCATGATTTTGGCAAATTAATCACACATGTCTTGACAAGTCGAACCATATATAATGTCATCGACATATATTTAAACAATGATGAGATTAGAACATTTCTTCTTAGTAAAAAGAGTGTTATATACCATTCTTATTTTATATTCATGTTTAATGAGGAAAGCTTTTAATCTATCATACTGATCGATGAAAATCAATATATAATATACGTATAATATATAAGTATAAAGAAAATTTACAAATCCTTGAGGACAAAGATTATAAGCAATTTCTACATAAAAATATTATTCGTTTTAACCGGTAAGTGATTACCGGGTCGTTTTCCCAAAGATTTATGAAATTGAGACCACGTTTGTTATTTGGACAATGATTTGAATTGGATCGAAGATGATTTGATTTCTAAAATCCTAAAAGTGAGTAAATAAAGGAATAATTAAACCTAACTTACGAGAAATCAAATACGGTTTGGAACAAAGGTAATGTACAGAATATACATTTAAATACAAACGCAAATCAGGAATCCTAAACGGGACCTAAAAACCCTAAATTTTCAAAAATTAACCTAAAATGATTTTTTTTACTTTTATCTAACCCTAATTGACTAAAAAGTAAGATTAAAGGAAACTAGAACAAAAACGGAGGTGTTTTAAGCTAAAAACGTGAAGAAAACAAGAACGGGATTCAATCTTGTTCTTTAGAAAACAAGATTTTGCAATTTTAACCCTACGGAAACAAAACTAATTTTCCTAGAAACTATATGATAAAAGAAAATTTTCTAAAAAAGAATTATATTTTTTTGACTTTTTTATAATTTTTTATGAATTAAAAATGATTTTATTGAAATTAAATGTTTAAAAATATTAAACTATTTATAAAAATTCTGAAAAAATTATGGAAAGTAGCTTGAACAATGAGGGATCTAAGAAAAATAAGTTCGGAGACACAGCTTATCAAATAAGCTGTGAAATAAGCTAAAACAGCTTATAATACTAAAAGAGCTAAGTTGTATATAAATAATAGATTTTGCAAAGAAATACTGGATGAGCTATTGTAGCATGATGGTTACTATGTGTGTGGAGTGGGACGTGTGTGTGTGAGGTAAGAGGACACAGGTTCGAATCCTGCCTCTTGCCTTTTTTTTTGAAAAAGTTTAAAAACAAAGTTGTAGAAAAACTGAAAAGAAACAAATTTAATAAAAGCAACTATTATTGAAACTCACTAAATAAGCTGAAAAATTGGCTTAAAAGACAGTAAAACACTTAATTATTTCTTTTTGGCTTTTTTCAAAACTTAAGAACTCAAAAACTCAAATAAGCTAACTCTAGGACCTAACAAGCTACAGGTAACCTACCATTATCCTAATAAGCTAATCTAGACTAGAAATAAGCAAAAAGAGCAAGAAATAAGCTGACAAAATCAATAAGCACTCTAACTAAGACTTCAAACCAAACAGACCTTAAGAGCTATTTTGAGCTTATTTTTCTATAAGCTAAAGTACTTTTGAAAAAAAATGACTTGAACTACTGAAAAGCTTGACCTATAAGCTTCTTCACAAAGCTTTTGAAAAGAACTTTGAAAGACAAGTGCTTGATGAAAATGCTACTTAAAGACTGCTGAATTTCTCAGAAGGTGCTAGGTGTGTTTTGGTTTGGAAAAGACAAAATGCACTTTTTAAGCTTAAAAACAGATAAGTAAAAGGACATGTTTATGAAAAATAAGCTAAAAAGGTTAATTAATGACCTATAAACTACTTAAGCTATGAAAATCTAAAGCTAATAACTACTAAAACCCTTTGAAAAATAAGCTAGAAAGTGACTGTTTGTCTGTTTTTGCCGCTGATGCAGTTGACAAATATTTTACCCAAAACTATAATTCCACAAGTGCAATCTAAGAAACTTGTTTTGACACTTAAAAAAACACTAACCTAAAAGCAATGAAAGCAATAATAACAGCCAGAAACCATTTAAGCTAAAAATGCTAATATGACTGACTAAATGCTCACAGATTTAAAGTTTAAACTAGAAAATTTATAAAAACTTGATCAAACTTAAACAAAGAAACTAGAATTCAAACTTATAAACCAAAAAAATGATCTCCAAATTCAGTTTTAAGATCCAAAGTAGTCACAAGCAGTACTAACTCTCAGTTAGTACTGCTGTGCAAACACATTCCCTATAACACAATTATCTTAACAATTAATCAAACAAATCATGATTTAGTCCATCAGACTTTAAATCCAGATATTCAAACTCACTAATTATCATCCAATAACAACATTTAAACATTAAAATCATATTTAACAACTATGATTAACACTATGCTAATATATTTTTTATTTTTAATGATTTTTAGACGAAATATGAAAAACTATGATCTAAACTATTAAACTTGAAAACAGATAATCAAGCACATGTAATAAGCATAATAACTTAATATTAAGCACAAATAAGCAAGATATAAGCTGAGAATAAGCAAATGTAATTTTAAGCTAAAACTTAAAAAGAAACTTGAACTTACAAGGAGCCTTTAGGCATAAACAAGGAAATATCTCCGAGGAGCTACTCAACAGCACTACTTATCTAGAAAGACAACTATAAAGTCCTAAAGCTCTTCCAATAAGCTTATCATTCCAATAGCAACCAATCCATATTAAGCATAAGGTAAACAGATTTTAAATGTGTAAGTAGATTAATGATCAAGGTTACTTCTAGTCATACCTTAAGACTAAGAGGACTAAGATGAAACTTATAAAGGGTTATTAATTTTGTAAAGTAACAATAGCAATCTTATTTAAACCATATTTTTTGCAATTACAAGTAAAACGGATTAAAACTCAGTATGATAAGTAAACTTGAACTTTTATTAATAAAAACATATTACAAAGCTTTTAAATGAAAATTACAAGTATTTAAATGACATTAAGCTGAAAATTACAATAAGCTACAAGCTAATTTTTACACTACTCCTAGTTAAAACTAGATTATTCCTGTGAGTGAGGATGCCCTTGTATTTATAGCAGGATAAGGAAGCTTCCAGGTCTCCAAGTTTGTTACACGCTCCTTTTGATCCACACCCTTTATTCCTTTCAATCATTGGATGCCCATCTTTCACCGTTAGATTGATTTGATGAGCACACGGATTGCCAACGTGGCATTCCGTGTGTCAGACCCCTTTTGTGCATCTTATTTGCACTAATTTAGTTTAGTGCAAAATCTCAATCATTGGAGTGTTTCTTTCATATATCCGCGTGTCCTTTCTTGTGCACTTGGACCAATAAGGAGCTTTTGTGACGTCTAACTCTGTCAGCTCGTCACTTGGTGCTTGAATTGTTGAGCTACGTCCTCAATTAGAATTAACCCCTTGTTTTTGAGCAGGGTAAATGATGGAAACGATGATGAATAGTAAAAAGCTAATACCCGCGTTTTTTTTACTTTTAAACGTTAGTTGGGGGTGTTTGACTCGGGGGTTTGGGTCGTTGACCTGGGTTGGGTTTTATTAAAATGATATTGGGCCGTGGGTGTTTGTTTGGGTTATTATAGAAAGATAACGACCGTTATCTCTTTATATTTAAAGAGATAACGGTGTTAGGGCTTTAGGGTTTTTTTTATGTAAAATGGTTATACTTAAGGGACTGTTTTGGTAAGTTTTGGGGTTTTGTTTTCTTGTGGTTGACCAGTTGACCAAGTTTGACTTTGAGTTGACCATTGGTTGACTCGAGTTGACTATTTGACCTTTCAGCAATCAAATCCCCGGCTCTTGTACACTCTTCCGTTCCCGTGTCCGTGTTTGTCCGGTTTTGACCGTTTTCTTGATATGTTTGCAATATCCGTACCTACACAATCATAAAGACAAAACAAGCAATACACAAGCATTTTATGCACAATTTTATCTTTTTAGGGCCATTTTTGATATAAAACAGATATGTGTTTTCACACATATCAAAATTCCCCAAACTAAATGATTGTCGTGTCCTCACGCAATATTATATGCTCTAAAACCAAATACGAATAACCAAATAGTGGGGGGGGGGGTGGGATAATAGAAAAACAAAGCAAATAAAAAAAAAATCAAAAATATTAAATACCTCAAACCTCCCCAACACACACACACACACACACATTAAGAAGTAGTAAAGTCTTTCGAGGTGTGGGTTAAGAAAATCACAACTTTAAACACCATATTATCCCATTTTTCAAAACTTTTTCCATTTTTTTTACCTAGAATATTTCGACTTTCGTTATTTCCATAACTGTTAGGGATCATAGAACAAGATGCATTTCAATCCGAGAATGCCCCAAAAAGGATAATTCACCGTCCACACCTTTTCACTTGCTCCCAAACCAACTTAAAACGAAATCACCGCTAAATATGCGTTAAAGATGCTAACACTACTCATATTCACTTGTGAACTTTTCACTCCCGACAATATCATATCTTAGGTGAAGTGCTATTTTGAATGTCAACCGTAGATCCAATGATTTGCAAAATACTAGCTACACGTTCCACTTGAGAATAATAAGTTTTGAAGGCGAGATCATCCCATGTAGCGACTTTCGTCTCGGCACATCCCAACCTTGCGGCTAAGTGACCAGGCTTTTGACATCCCACAGAGACTAGTATCGGGACTCACGGACCTTAGGTTTCAAAAACTCTCAGGTTTCCCGAATATACATAGCTTATAAAATAGAATAGTCAAAGTTCAAAAGCATATTTGAATTTAACAAAAAGAAATCTATTTATTAATTCACACTTAATATTAAACATTTATGCAATATATAACCTCGACCTTAGAAGCTGCAAACATCGGTTGTGAGCCGGCAAGATGCAGCAAACTTTTATCAGTCTCGGATTTTTATTCTTACTATGAGCTTTTCTTTAGAAGACTACCACATCGGTTTGTGAGCCGACAAGAGGTAGTAAACATTATCAGCCCACAGCCCTTTTATTATATAAAATTTTTTCATTTTTCTTTATTTTTTTTATTTTTTTTATTTTTTACTTATATAGAGAAGAACTTCTTTTGAAAATACAAGTATAAGATTGAACTAAACTAAATTTTTTTGCTATAACTCCTACATAAAAATGGTTGATTTAAGTTTAATCTCCAAAAACAACACGTATATTAATCCGGTTAAGAGATTATGGGAGAAAAAACCACAAATTACATACACGAGCTCTTAAGATTTCCAAATAATTCTTGCTTTGCATCCAACTTATACTTAACTCTATCATTTTTTGTTCTTCGCGAATTTCCGCGAACGCTTAGCCTAAAAGTTAAAGAACAAGCTAGTGCTCAACACGCTCGATCAGGTCAAAATTTACTCTTATTCTACCCAGCAGGAAAGTCAAAATTATGACAAAGCACTTATTTTGAAAATTTTTGTAGGAAAACAGGGTATGTGAGAGCAACAAGCAAAGGTAGGTAAGATCATATCGAAGATATACTACCCCATACTAAAATTAAACATTGTCCTTAATGTTTCCTAGCTTAAGACTTAAAAACCCCATACTAGAACTCAAAAAGGTCGAATGCATAACTCAAGCCTGAAGAAAGTATCAAACAAAAATCTTAAGCCGTTTATCAAGTGTGCTAAAAGATAAATGTTAGTCGATAATAATCTTAGGATATCGGATTTCCCCAAACTAATGGCAAGCAAAGGCTAAGAAGCTCGAGTGAACCGGGACAAAACACCAAACACGAGAGTCTTCAAATTTTTTTGGGTGAATCCTAAAAACAATCATAAGTATAAACAACAAGAATCGGAAGAGTACAAGCCTCCTCACATCACAATAGAAATAAGAAAGAAGATAGCAGGATAAGCATGTGGTGCCTCCCACGAAGCGCTTTATTTTTGGTAACCAAGTAACATAACTTGACTCGATCCCCAAATTCATTCGTCCTTAGAGAAAGTGTAGAGATCCTGGACTATCTTGGGTGGTAAGTCCTCTCTGAAGTAATGCTTCACACGATGACCATTCACTTTAAAGTTTGGACCATCGGGTTGAGATAACTCAATGGTTCCGTATGGAAAGACTTTGGTGATGGTGAAAGGTCCTGACCAATGAGTTTTAAACAGCTATCTTTAGACTAGAGTTTGAAGATTAAAACTCGATTCACCAACATGAAAATGCGTTTTTGATCTTGAGTCATGAAGCTTCTATTCGTCTCATCTTATAAATCAAAGAATTCTCGTAAGCTTGATCACGAAGCTCATTAAGTTAAAGCTTTCGATGATCACCCGCGGTTTTAAGATCGAAATTACCATGTTTCAAAGCCCAATATGCTTTATGCTCTAATTCGATAAGTAAATGGCAAGAATTTCCGTACACTGACTTGTAAGGCGTACAACCAATTAGTGTCTTAAAAGCAGTACAAAATGCCCACAAAGCGTTATCTAGTTTGTCGGACCACGAGGCACGGTTTTTGCCAACCGTCCTTTCAAGAATACGTTTCAAACCACGATTGGACACCTCCACTTGACTGCTCGTTTGAGGGTGATAAGCGGTAGCTAAACGATGAGTGACCTCATACTTAGACATTACTTTAGCAAACTGATCACACACACACACACACACACACATATCCCATGATCGCTTATAATAGCTCTAGGTTTTCGAATCGGAGGCAAAATAAGATTTCAAAAACTTAACTACAAACTCTAAGCATCATTTTGTGGGCGCGCCTATTGCTTCAAAGCCATTTCGAAAGATAATCAACAGCTACGAGGATATATTTCTCCCATAGTAAAATGGAAATGGTCCAATATAAGGAAGGTTTCGATACCCCATACATAAAAGAATTTTCACAAACTTGGATAGCGTTTTGAGGCATCTCATCTTGTTGTGAAATTTTGCCTTGTCTTTGACACGTATCATAAGATTTGATTATTGTATGGGCGTCTTGATATATGGTTGGCCAAAAGAAACCGACATCAAATACTTTTTGAGCGGTGAGATTGGCACTATGATGGCCCCTGGTGGGTCCTTCATGACAAGCTTTGAGGATTTCAAGAGCTTCTTGCCCATGCACACACCGTCGAATGATTTGATCCACACATATACGAAAAGATAGGATCATCCCAAAATAATGTTTTAACATCCTTGAAAAACTTCTTCTTTTGTTGAGTTTTCATTCCTTTGATGATAAAATTCCCCGCATGGTAATTCGCATAGTCTGCAAACCATAGGGTACTTTCACTAGAAATAACTCTAAGAGTTTCTAAAGGAAAATGTTCATTTATGTCCTTGTTTTCTAACACATCCTTATGAGGATTCTCAAGTGTAGATAAATGATCCGCCGTAAGTTCCTCCACTTCCTATTATTTTCACGGATGGTGATAACAAAATTCTTAAGAGAAGACCTACCGAAGCCAACCTCGCATAGCGTACATTCGTTTATTCATAAGGTATTTTAAAAGCCGAGTGAAATCCGTATACACTATGCTTTAATTAGATCAATATGGGGAAACTTTCAAAAGCACATACAACGGTAAGCATTTACTTTTTCATGGTAGTGGTAAGAATTTGATCTTCAGTCATTGTCTTGCTAGCATAATGTATAGGCTTGAAAGTCTTCGAATCTTCGTTTCCTAAAACCCGCACCAATCTCGAAATCACTTGCATCACACATATTCCGAAAAGGTAGGTTTCCAACACGGGACAACTAAGATTTGAGCTTCGTAACTTCTTTTTAATGAGTCTGAAAAGCATCAATACATTCCTTAGAAAACATAAACGGTGTTTCCTTCTCAAGAAGGTGAGTCATTGGTCTAGCTATTTTGGAAAAGTCTTGGATAAAACGTCGGTAAAATCCTGCATGACCTAAGAAACTCCTAACACCTTTAACGATAGTCAGGTGAGGTAGCTTAGCGATAACATCGACTTTAGCACGATCGACCTTAATTCTCGACTTTGAAATTTTATGCCCTAACACAATTCCTTCTCTACACATAAAGTGGCACTTCTCCCAATTAAGAACTAAATTCGTGGTCCTCATACCATTTTATAGCAACTTTCTAAATTGGATAGAGGCATGAATCAAAACTAATCCCTAAAACCGAGAAATCATCCATAAAAACTTATATAGTCTTTTGATCATATCATGGAATATGGCCATCATACACCGTTAGAAAGTACCAGGAGCATTACACAAACCAAAAGGCATGCGACGGTACGCGAAAGTTCCATACGGGCATGTGAAAGTAGTTTTTCCTCCTGGGTCTTGGGATCTATTGATATTTTGGGAAATACCCGGAAATATCCATCTAGAAAACAACAAAACATCATTTCCTTCACCCCGGCTAATCTTCTATCGAAAACTAATCCATAAACAGGTAATGAAAATGATACTTTTCGAGTTGCTTCATTAACTTCCTATAGTCGATACAAACTCTCCACCCGGTAACTAAACGTGTCGGAATTAATTCATTCTCTTCATTAGCAACAACATATTCCTCCTTTCTGTGAACACAATGCACTAGACTAACTCATAGGGCTCCGAGATTCGGGTATATCATACCGGCATCAATAAGTTTTAGGACACATCCTTTTTTATTACACAAGAATTTTGGGGTTACACCCATCATTGACTTTGAACGTAGATGTAATCATCCTCCATCAAGATTTTTGTGTATAAAACGAGGTCCGATAACCCTTGAGTCAGTGACACATTTCCAATCCTGCCCTTTTTATGAATTAAGCACCTTTAAGAGAGCATCTTTTTCATCATCTTTTAAACCTTTTGCAATAATTACTGGTAACTTGTCATTTTCTTCCAAGTAAGCATATTCCAAGTGAGACGGTAAATCTTTAAACCTAATTTCGAGGCTCTTCAAGTTAAAGTTTTTGCCTCGATGAATTCACTTTGTTAAGTCCATCGAGAAGTTGAAACGTGTCATTATGTAACAAATTTTCAATTAAGCAAATATCTTCCTCCGGACCGCAATCGGCATGATCAATTTCTGGTGAAATTGAATCATCCTTGAGATAAGCTTCAATTTCTTCTAAAATGAATTCAAAAGTAAAAGGCTCAGACGTCGGGGTGGGATTAGAAAATCCTAGCAATTCTAGAGCATACTCCTCACAAACTACATCAATGATGTCAATTCGGTTTACCGACTTATCATTTGTAGAGGAGTATCTCGTGGTTTGATGTAGATTAAAAGTGACGGCTTTGTTATCAACCCGAAAGGGTTATTTCTTCTCCAATATACATCAATTAAAGCACGGACCACGGATATCCTCAAAAAGAGATCTCTCCAAGTATGAGAGGTACTCGAGGATCGAACTTTGAAATCGACAACAACAATGCCGTAGGTAAAATGAAATTTCCTAACTTTGACAAAAACATCTTGGCGAGTCCTTTATGATAAGTCTAATCGATCAAACTCCGCTAATTCTAAAGCAGCCGTGTTGTGTAAAGTTCACGTAAGGAAAGCTTTTTCAAATAGAAAGAGGCATATCGGCCAAAGGCGTGACATACATCCATTCTCAAGAGCATTACAGGAATAAGAAACTTGCTGGGATCTCCTAGCTTTTTCTTTGGAAGCTTTATTTTGGGGAGCAATCGCTGAGCAATTCCTCTTTTAATGGTACTTAAGGCTAAAACTCAAGCAAACTTTTTCTTACATTCAGGAGCAAGACTCTTAATCCGTAAGGAGAGCAAAATATTGGCATCCCAAAAGTAAAAGCATCCGCGAAACTTATGTCCAAAATAAAACGCAAATCTTGAAACATAGAAAAATCTCTCTTTTGATGAAAGCTTTGTGTCATGGACATTTCTTGATTTAGTCGAGAAGGATATGGAATATTTAGCTTAGGTAAACTACCTTCGAAACTATCGGTTCTGAAATTAGAATGGGGGTAAACCAAAGGTGGGATTTGAGCGGAAATACCTCCTTTGGAAAATCGATTCTCTTATCCGTTGTCTCCTATCTAGTTTTCTCGTCCCACTAGAAAGAATCCACTACCTTTTAGAGAAGGATTAAAGTAGGAATTGAGGGTCCCTTCGTAACAACTACCACTTCGAGATGATGCTTTCCATCTCACCCCTCAACCCCTTCGAGTTTGGAATGGTATACTCGAAAAGAGTACCCAAGTTGAGGCCTGTTTTGAAATAATCCACAAATCATGTTTTGCTAATTATTTTGAAAAGTATTTGTGATTCATCCATACGGACTTGTGATATTTTATCGTGTTTTAAATTTCATTCTTAAGGTCTCCTTTCAACGAGTTAATTTGATTTTGCATGTTCCTCAACATCTGATCATTATTCCTCTTGTAACTTGAAAAATCATTTAAAATCTCTTGTTGACCTTGATTATTAGGCACTTAAAATGGTTGATTTTGAAATCCTTTGTTTTGAAAATTTGGAGCATGATTATTTTGAGCTTGGAAACCTTGTTTTCCATGAAAATTATTTCCCCGATTAAAATTATTCCCTTGAACTTGATTCTGATTAAACCTATTTTGACCATTGTTTTGCATCGGAGCAAAACCTGGTGGTGCCATTTGATTACTAACACGGTTCGGAGGGTTAACTTGATGGTAAGTACCCGTGGTAGCACAAACACTAGCCTGATTGTTATCGATAGTCGGACAATTATACCAAGAATAGGCACCACCACAAGTAACGCAAGTTTCCTCAACCGCTTTAACCGGAGCGGGAGTGACAACTTTTTTAGAAACAATCTCGACTAAGGTCGAAAGTTGATCCGCAAGCTTATCAATTCTCTCATCCGTTTTACTAGAAGTAGCATTCATCCTAGAAGCATTTGATCTATTTCGTGAATAACGAACTTTTGATTTATTTTCAATTATGTTTAAAGCCTCCCTAGTCATCTTACTTAACAAATTTCCACCCGCCGCGGCATTTAAGGAGTCTTGTTCATTCTCGTTTAAACCGTTATAAAAGGTATCAACTTGAGTTAACTCCGTAAATCCGTGATGGGGACAAGCTCTAAGCAACTCCTTAAATCGTTCCCACGCTTCACTAAAAGTCTCCTCAAATTTTTGTGTAAATCGAGAAATTTCATTCTTTAAGTGAGTGGTTTTCGAAGGAGGGAAAAATTGATTCACAAATTTGGTAACGAGATCCTCCCAAGTCTAGATTGAATTTGGTGGTTCTTTCTCGTACCAAGTTTTAGCAGCTCCCTCGAGCGAATATGGAAATATCATAAGCTTAATCACATCGTTAGGCACATTCCTAAATAGTAAAGTCGAGGTAATCCTTTTGAAACTATTAATATGAGCATGAGGATTCTTACTCTCACGACCGTAAAACGGGTTCGCTTGAACCAATTGAAGCAAATTCGTCTTAATCTCAAAATGATCGGCATTAATTTCAGGTAAAACAATAGCTTCTCCGTACCCTTCCGTGGGTGCCTGAAGTAGCTCTTCCATCGTACGTTCTGCCATTGGTGCAACGATAGTACGAAGCTCGGGTTCGACTATGTTTGGAGTACGTCTTTTGTTTTGATGTCTCGGAATGGTGACGTTTGAATTATTTGAAAAATAAGAATTTCTAGTGCGCATGAACTAAACAAACAAATGAAATGATAAAAGAAACGAGAAAAAGAAATATTTTTGTTTACCAAATAATCGACAAACTTCAAACGAAAAAATTTTAATCACAAATCCCCGGCAGCGACGCCAAAAACTGATTGCAGTAATAATCTATACACGTATTAATTAAATATAAAATAATAGAAAAAAAA
>BQNB010118706.1:3049-20943 GCA_026074375.1 Tanacetum coccineum
GAAGTAAAATGAGTTCTAAAAACTTAATCCAAATATTCAAAACAAATTCATTTTAACTAATTTACTTCCATTAGATTTTAGTTTTGTCATAAACAAAAATGGGGAGATTGTTAATACAAATAAACCGATAAAAACATTTATTTTATTTTACGATCTTTTCATGTTTTGTTGATAACAACTAGTAAAATCTATATGAAAGTAAAATACTAAAGTTATTACTTTTCCATCTTTGGCAATACTTTGAATTACAAACAAAATATGCAAACCATTATTTACATCATGTATAACATCATCCTTTTTAGCATATCTTAGGATAATCTTGCAAGATTACACATGATCTCTCAAGATTTTGCAAATCAAAATTCGAATTGTGTTACTGTGCGCCGGTTCTGTTCGACTATACTAGCCGGTTCTGTTCTGCAACATAACCGACAGAATCGGTCTACAGTAGAAATTTTGGCTATAAATACCAAGCCATTTCTCATGTGTTCCTCATCCTTTTCCAGCTTAAATTCTCTAATCTACTGATCATTCTCTCTATTCTTGCATAGTTTCTTTTAGCATTTTGTAGGTAATTATCTTCAAACAAGAAATTGCCAAACATCCCTTTTGAGACGATCAAGTTCCAAGAATCTAGTTTCGCACCTCCATAGCATCTTTAAGATCAAATCGCTAAATCTTGTACATCATTTAGTAGTTGTAGTTGTATTCATCATCATTGTAAATTAAAGTGTAGTGTTGGTTGATTCTACCGTGTGAAGAATCTGATATTTAGCTTTGTATCATTAAAAGCATAAGCAACGTTGTGAGGCTTCTCTTCCGGATAAAGGAGATTGATGACTAGTGTTTAGGAACTCTCGAGTAGGTGACTCAGGGAGTAGAGTAGGGCAAGGAAGGTGTCCTTGTAGTCGAACCACTATAAATACTTGTGTCTCGGTTAAATTCTTCTAACTCTTACTTTACTTGTTTCTTTTTATTCATACACCAAACATCAATATTATGGAAACTTCACATAGGATCATACCAAATTTTTGAAAAGTATAAGAAAGCTATTCAACCCCTTTCTAGTTTTCAATAATTGGTATCAAGAGCGGGTTATCAAAGTTTTTAAAGTATACTATATTTTAAAACTTTAAAACGATCATGGATTTGAAAAACTACAAAGAAGGTAAATCTATGCAACGACCACCTATCTTTGAGGCTAATTGTTTTATATATTGGAAAAACCGTTTTGAAACTTATGTGAAGTCTAAAGAAATTGATTTTTGGTACATTATAGTTTATGGTAATTATAAACCTACCATCAAAGATAAAGATGGTAAAGAGGTAATCATCACTTGTGAAAAATACGGTGAAAACCATAAGAAAATGATTTCCAAAAATGATGAGGCAAAAATGGTTTTATACAATGCTTTACCCAAAAAGGAGTACGAAAGAATTTTTATGTGCGATACGGCTCAAGATATTTGGAAATCTTTAGTAATTACCCATCAAGGTAACAAACAAGTTAAGGATAACAAAATAGACCTTTTTGTCCAAAAATATGAATAATTCACTATCTCAGATGATGAAACTATTGATTGTGCTTTTGCTAGATTCAATACTATTATTACATCACTAAAAGCACTTGACGAATCTTTTTCAAGTCGTAATCATGTTAGGAAATTCTTAAGGGCTCTTCCCACCAAATGGCGTTCATAGGTTACGGCAATAGAAAAATCCAAGGACTTATCAACATTACCTCTAGACGAGCTTATTGGCAATCTAAAAGTTTATGAGGTAGTACTTGAAAAGGACTTGGAGATATCTAAGAACAAGAAAGAAAAATACAAATCACTTGCTCTCAAAGCAAGAAAAGTCCTAAGTGAAGAAGAGGCAACCTCTTCAGATAGCGATGATGAAGAATATGCCATGGCGGTAAGAGACTTCAAAAAATTCTTTAGAAGAAGAGGAAAGTTTATCCGACAACCATATGATGACAAAAAGAACTTTTGGAAAGTAAAAGAAGACAAAAAGGAGAAGGGTGATCGAAGATGTTTCAAGTGTGGTGATCCAAATCACTTCATTAGTGATTGTCCCAAAGACTCCTTCAATAATCAAAAGGCATTCGTCATCGGATGTTGGAGCGATAGTGGAGATGACTCCAAAAAGGAAGAAATATGTCTTATGGCACTCGACAACAATGAGGTATTATCCGACACACCTTACTATAGTAGCTCATCTTTAGATAATGAATCATGGGAAAATGAGTATGATAAACTATGCAAAATTAGTCTTAGGATTATCAACAAAAACAAACAACTAAAGGCAAAAAATGAAGTGCTAAAAAGGGAAGCTTGCGAACTTAAAGCAAAAGTAGAACAACTAGAAAGAAACAAAGAGATTAGCCTTGTATGTGAATCGTGTGTCGACCTTCAGTCTAAAATTAGCTCACTAACTTTAAAACTAGCTAGCTTTAAAAGTAGTAGTTCGTCTTTGCAAGAAATGATTGAAATGCAAAAACCACCAAAAGATAAACATGGATTAGGGTACACAGAGGCTATAGCTTCTACTAGCAACACTAAAATCAAAAAGTTGGGTCCTGAAAATATCAAAATGCCTTCTGTAGAACCGGCGTCGCCGGTTCCCTCTGCAAGAGAACCGGCTAGTTCAGACGAACCGAACCGGCCCTCTGCAGAGAATTCAGAAAATGCAAAAATTTTAGGAAGCAACATTTTAAAGAAAAATGACTCCGTGTTAATAACTAGAAAGTCTACTTTAAACACTTCAAGGAGTTCCAAACAACCACCAATCCTAAAATTAGGACAAGGGCTTGGAAAAAGTAAAATCCAAACACACCCTAAAACGCTTCATAGGAACTCCAACACACTATATCCTAAAAGCAACTATCATCAAGTTGGTTGGAACTATGGAACACAACAAGAATCTCAGTTCCAACCTACTATGATTAACCAATGGGGTCCTTGTCCTCCATATCCATATATGAGTCATGCAAATGGCATGCATAACTTTAACGGACCCATGAGACATTGGGGACCGAATGCTTGAGTTGTTTTGTGAATTTAGGTAGGTCTAAAAGTCAAATTGGAACCGAATGAATGGATCAAGGATAGCGGATGCTTAAGACACATGACGGGCAACAAATATCTCTTCTCATCCTACAAGACTATAGACGGAGGTAATGTGGTGTTTGGCGGTAACACTAAAAGTAAGATCATCGATAAAGGTACAATCTCGCATAACTCTCTCACTATTCATGATGTTAGTCGCGTAGAAAATTTAGGATTTAATTTACTTAGTATAGGGAAAATATGCGATAAAAATGCAAAGTGCTATTTAGTGAAACCGGTAGCGAAATAATTAAAAACGACATTACTATAGGAAGAGGAATTAGGAAAAATGGCCTTTACATAATGAAAATGGGAAACTCACCAAAAGATAGTCTATGTCTAACCTCTATAGACGATACTTCGACCTTATGGCATCGAAGATTGGGTCACGCCAATATGCGACTAATACAATCGCTATCATCTAAAGAGCTTGTTAGGAATTTGTCTAAATTAAAATTTGAGAGTCATTTTTGTAATGCTTGTAACATTGGAAAACAAGTACACACAAGTCATAAACCTAAAAATATGGTTTCAACCACAAAATGTCTAGAACTTTTGCACATGGACTTGTTTGGTCCGTCGGCCATCCAAAGCTATGGAGGAAACTTCTACACTTTGGTTATTGTTGACGATTACTCAAGATATACATGGGCAAGATTTTTAAAACACAAAAATGAAGCTTTTGATCATTTTGAAATTTTAAGTAAAAACATTCAAGTCCAAAAAGGTTGCCCCATTATATCAATTCGTACGGATCATGGTCAAGAATTTGATAATGAAGTACAATTTGGAGCATTTTGTGATGCTAATGGTATCACTCATAATTTTCGGCTCCACGTACTTCACAATCAAATGGGGTAGTAGAACGTAAAAATCGGACCTTACAATAAATGAGTAGAACAATGCTTAATGAACAATCAATTCCTCAAAAAATTTGGTGTAATGCCGTTGACACTTCTACCTATATCTTAAATAGGATTCTTATTAGACCTTTCCTTGGAAAAACTCCTTATGAGCTTTTTAAAGGTAAAAAGCCCTCGTAATATTTCAAAGTTTTTGGTAGCAAATGTTTTATACTTAACACTAAAAATTATCTCACTAAATTCGACCCTAAATCCATCGAAGGCATATTCTTCGGATAATCATCCAATAGTAAAGCATACATCATTCTAAACAAGGAAACCATGAAAGTTGAAGAGTCTCTTAATGTAAAATTCGACGAGAGTCCTCCTCCCATGTCTCCCTCCCTTAGAAGACAATTATATACTTGAATGTGAAGTTATTGATAACAAAGAAAAAGACTTAAAAATCAAATAAAACGAACCATTAAACAAAAAATCATAAACATCAAAGAATCTAAAGATCACCCCTTAGAAACCGCCATAGGTAATTTAAACAAAAGGACCTTAAGGTCTCAAGTTCAAAACCAAAGTAACTTCTTTTGCTTTGTGCCATCCATCGAACCCAAAAATGTCAAAGAAACCATACAAGACGAAAGTTGGACTATGTATATGCAAGAAGAATTAAACCAATTCAAAACAAAAGATGTTTGGAGTCTTGTCCCTCCTCCTAATAACCAAACCATAATAGGTACTAAATAGGTCTTTAAAAATAAATTAGATGAAAATGGTGTTGTATCTAGAAATAAAGCTAGACTTGTGGCACAAGGATACAAGCAACAAGAAGGAATAGATTTCGATGAAACCTATGCTCCCGTAGCAAGATTAGAATTTATAAGAATCCTTCTTGCTTATGCTTGTGTACATGACTTCAAGCTTTATCAAATGGATGTCAAAAGTGCTTTCCTAAACGGTTTTATAAATGAAGAAGTCTATGTCTCTCAACCTCTCGGATTCATTGATTTTGAAAAACCTAACCATGTCTTTAAACTCAAAAAGGCTCTTTACGGTCTTAAACAAGCACCTAAAGCTTTGTACGATAGGCTTAAAGCCTTTCTCATCAACCACAAGTACACTATGGGATTAGTAGATAACACTTTATTTACTAAGAAAAGAAATTCACATATCATCATTGTCCAAATCTATGTAGACGACATCATTTTCGGCTCAACTTGTCAAGAGCTTTGTGATGATTTTTCAAAAATCATGCACGATGAGTTTGAAATGAGCATGATGGGTGAATTGAATTTTTTCCTTGGTCTACAAATCAAACAATTAGATGATGGAATTTTCATCAACCAATCTAAATATATTAAAGAAATGCTCAAAAAATTCGGTCTCGAAAACTCTAAACCCATCAAAACTCCTATGTCGTTCGAAACCAAACTTACTCGAGATGAAGACGGTAAACCCTTTGATGACACTAAATATTGTGGCATGATTGGTAGCCTCCTCTATCTAATGTCTAGTAGATAGGACATCATGTTTAGTGTGTGTTTATGTGCTCGTTTTTAAGAAGCCCCAAAGACCTCCCACATTGAAGCCGTAAAAAAGATTTTTAGATATATTAAGGGTACCTCTCAACTAGGATTACGGTATCCCAAAGGAACGGGAGTAGAAACCATTGTCTATGCCGACTTCAACCATGCGGGAGACTATGTCGATCGCAAAAGCACAAGCGGTATGTGCACATTTATGGGATGTTGCCTCACATCGTGGTTCTCTAAGAAACAAACCGCCCTAGCCATCTCAACCACTAAAGCCGAATATGTTTCTGCCAGAAAAGCATGTCAACAAGCCTTATGGATGAAACAAGCTCTTGTAACCTATGACATAAACCTAGATGATATACCCATCTTTTACGACAATAAAAGTACCATTGACCTAAGTAAAAATCCCATCCTACACTCTCGCACCAAACATATAGAAATCCGACACCATTTCCTTCGTGAAAATGTTCAATAGGGAAATATCTCCATCAAAAAGGTCTCCTCCGAAGACAACGTAGCCGATATCCTAACCAAACCCCTCAAACGTGAATCCTTTAACCTTCTTAGACTAGGTCTCGGCCTCATGGAACCTAACACCTAAAGGTAGATTCCCAAACCCTCTTCTTTCTCTCAGAGTCTAGAAATCTTTTCACTAAATAAACGCTCGAGAATTTCTTCAATATACTCTCTCTATCTCTCTCTCTCTCTCTCTCTCTCTCTCTCTCTCTCTCTCTCTCTCTCTCTCTCTTTTTTTTCTCTCTCTCTCTCTCTCTCTCTATATATATATATATATATATATATATATATATATATATATATATACTACCATATTTTTCATTTCTCATTTTTATCAAATAAAACCCGAACGTAGTTTTAATCTCAGAAATTTGCATTGTTTAATAAAAAAAATAAAAACGTTTTTTTCATTTGTCTCTTGAACGTTCATAAAGAAACACATGGTCAATATTTCGTTTCAAACACGTTCAATTGGAGCTACATTAAAATAAAGAGACTTTGGGTTATCTCAAATATATCTATCTTTTATTTTTTTCTTTTGTCAAGATAACCGCACCTCCAACATCATATCTAAAAAAATATTTTTTTTCTTAGATAACCGGTTCCCTTGGCTTTTAAAGCCGGTTCTATTAGAACCGGCAGAACCGGCAACAATGTACTGCAGTACATTTAAATTCGAATTTCAAATCTTTACCACAACAAATCCCCTCCAAATCAAGCCTATAAGTCCTAGGGGTTTAGTAGTTGACTTTAGATAAATCCAATCATTAGATCTTCTCCAACATATCAAGCAATACATTAAACTCTAATTTGTTTTCTATAAAAGCTTATTCCAAACACTAGTTATCATGTCAAAAAGAACTTGAAAAATGCCTAAAGAAAGTAAGCTTCACCTTAAGCGCATCGCTAGGATTTGTGTTCGTCTGTGTTGCTTCTTCAACCCTCGACCGATGTCCCCTCCTTATCATCCTCTCTCACCACCCACCGATTATCAATCGGCTCATCCATCAAGTCCGAATGCTTCACCACCACTTTCCCCCATATTATCTTCGGGAATCATACCAAACTCAATCCTACTTACTCTAAAGACACCACCACCACCCTTGAGTTCTCCTCCACCAGCTCCAACCCAACCATCCAAACACTCCTCACCACTAGCCATAAGCTTAGATCCCATCGAACTCTTGTTTTCCACTCCTCCTACCTCCCCTCAAACACTCTTTGACACTCTAGAAGACCTTCCACCCACAACAACAAACCCCCCACCACCTAGACCATCCTTTGACTCCATTGAGCACTTGGCTAATGATCCTCCACCCATTCCGGCTATGGAACCTCCTCTTCTACCTATTTCGACCATGGAACCTCCTCTTCCACCTATTTCGACCATGGAACCTTCTCTTCCACCATTGCCACCTCAACTTCCAACTTTCCCCCAAAATCCTCCTTCAAACTTCCCGTCACTTCCGCCATTAGGACCAAACAATCCTTTTCCTTTGCTAACTCATGAGATGTTTTGTGAACATTGCCAACGCACCCAAGTGGTTGTCGACAATCTCCGAGATGAGATGCGATTCATACTCAATCACATCCTAGACCGTCTTAATGTTCTTACTCACAATTACTAGATTAGGATCTTAGAAATAAGAATAAATCATAAGAATCTCTAGTCTAATTATTATTATGAATATTATAATTCGGAACTAATCAATGTTTCAAACATTATCTTATTATGCTCTCAAGAATTATATGTTAATTGCGATCAATTTTTTTTGTTGCTTAAAAAACCCACGGGTTTGACCTTTTTGGTCAGCCGGTTCCATTAACATCCAAATCCGGTTCTATTCAAAGAACAGAACCGCGGACGCTGGTTCTACAATAGCCACTTTTAGTTTTTGGCTTATAACTTTTTCTTTTACAGGTATTCCTTAAGCAAGGGGGAGCACATTTCTTCTTGTCTAACATTTTTTTTGCAGCGTATATGACATATATAGCACTCATCAAGGGGGAGCTTCCCACACTTATGCATATCATTTCCAACTTATTACATACATCTCTATGTTTGCATCCTTTTTGTTTCGACAAAAATGGGGAAAGGACGTCAAATCAAACATATGAAAAACAGACTAAAGGCAAACTCATTTTAACTAATTACTTCCAATTAGATTTTAGTTTTGGTCATCAACAAAAAGGGGAGATTGCTAATACAAAAAACCGATAAAAAGTTATTTTTAATTTTACGATAATTTCATGTTGTTGTTGAAACAACTAATAAAATCTATAGAAAGTAAAAAACTAAGGTTATTACTTTTCCATTGTTGGCAATACATTGAATCACACAAACAAAATATGCAAACCAAACATATTTACATCATGTATAAACATCATCCTTTGGGCAGTATATCTAGGGTAATCTTGCAAGATTACACATGATCTCTCAAAATTTCATGCTAATCAAAAATTCCAAATTGTGTTACTATTCGCCGCATATGTCGATCAATACAGCTCGATTATGTTCTGCAACAGAAGCGGTAGAACCGGGCTACAGTAAAAATTATGGCTAAAATACCCAGCCATTTCTCATTGTTTTACCTCACCCTTTTCTACACTGACAATCTCTACACTCTAGTGATACATTCTCTATATTTCTTGCATAATTTCTTTTGCTGCGCGTTTTGTAGGTGGTAATCTCTTCAAACAAGACTAATTTCCAAACACCCATTTTGAGACGATCAAGTCCAAAGAATCTTGTTTGCGCATCATCTGTTAGCAATCTTCAAGATTCAAATTGTGTTGAATCTGGTACAATCATTTAGAGTTTTAGTAGTGATCCATCATCATTGTAAATTAAGTGTAATGTTGGTGATTCTACCGAGAGAGTGACGAATCTGGTATTAGCTTTGTATCTTTAGAAAGCATAAACAAACGTTGTGATGCTTCTCTTTCGCATAACATAAAGATTGGTGACTAGTGTTTATAAACTCTCGAGTAGGTGACTCGAGGAATGGAGTAGGGTAAGGAAGGTGTCCTTGTAGCCGAACCACTATAAATACTTATGTCTCGGTTAAATTCTTCTAACTCTTACTTTACTTGTTCTTATATTTCATATACCAAACATCAATATTATGGAAACTTCACATAGGATCATAACAAATTTCTAAAAAGTACAAGAAAACTATTCAACCCCCCCCCTTCTAGTTTTCAACAAGAGATGAAAGTTAAAGATTCGAATGTAGTGGTGTGTAGGATAAATTATCATCTACCAAAATCATAAACTTTGAATACCTTGATCATAGGTTAAATTAAAACAACGCGTATCAATTTGACGAAAATTGTAACCAAGGATGAAGTTGGAATTGTCTATAGAAGTTACATTGCTTTGACACAATACGAAACTCGAGTAAAGACTTAACAAGAAGTATATTCATGATATCGATTTGAATTTCGAAAGATAAGTTGTCCGACATTTTGAAAAATTAAAAAGAAAATATTAGAGCTGGAGGATGTTACGTAAAGAAGTGTATAATTAGAGTAACAAAGTAAGGCTTATATAGAGGAAGGGCATTGATAATTCAACCACTTTGTACTACACGGATATGACTACTCAATGACAATTATGTTAAATCTTAAAATTTTACATGAAATATGACAATTCAGTTGCTTTGTACCGACACTAATATGACTACTTAATGACAATTACGTGAAAGCTTAAAATTTTACACGAAATATGACATGATTTGACAATTCAGTTGATTTGTATACTGACATTGATGTGACTACTCAATGACAATTACGTGAAAGCTTAAGATGTTACACGAAATATGACATGATTTAATATAAATCATATAGTCTTTTCCTCACAAACACTTACACGCTCTTATTCTCACAAACGTCCACCAACACATTACACACTCTTATACTCACAACCACCACCACATTCACCACCACCTCGATTACCCGCCACCAGATGGAGCAATATGATCAACCTTTTTAAAAACAACCCCTTTCACTCTATAAATAACACCTCATTTTACGAAAATTTTCACATACTTCTCTATCAAAAACACATTCTTTATACCAAAAATGGCTTGTTCTCTCCCTCATACCGTCGAAGAAATCCAAGCATATGTTCATAAACATATGATCGAGACGATGCGGCTCGTCAAAAAACAATTATGGGCGTAATCACGTTGTTTGAGCACGTAATTGCGGCCAGATTTGAAGAAACAATAGGCGGAATGCAAAGACATTCACTAAAAAGACGTGTTGTGATTGAGAAATTTTTAGACGATGAAGCCTAGAAATATTATCGGGTTAAGAAAAAGTTGTGGACTTATGTGTCACAAATACAAGATAATTTCAGCCACAAAATCCGTTGGATACACAAAAAAACAAATAGGATGATTTGTGTTTTCGTATCGTATGGTAATTTGTATTTTTATTTCAATGTCGTATTTTTTTATGCATTGTAATTTTATCACGAGGTTTTTTTAGAGGATATTTCTATGATGCCAAATCAAATGAGGGAGGAAATAGATTCCATTCTTCATTCATTTAACTTCATTATGAATATCCTAAAAAACCCCGTGTTTGAAATTTTGTTTTTTTCGTATTTTATCACGGGGTTTTTTAGGAGGATATTTATAATGAAGTCGAATGAAATGAGGGAGAAAATAATCTTCGTCCTTCATTGCATTCTGCCTCATTAATAATATCCTCCAAAAAACCTTGTGTTTGAAATTTCATAAGTTTTTAAGTTTTCGTGTATTTTTTAGTTTCGTGTTATAATATATTTGAATTAATGAAATATAGTTTGTTTGAAAAAACAGAAAAGAAAAGAAAATTGTGGGTGGGTAAGGCCCAAATGGCATGTTGTGAGGGAAGGTGTGTTTTGGTGTGTGAGTGTTGAAAGTGGGGATGCTGATGTGGCACTGAGTGAGGCCTAAATGGCATGTTTCCATACCTTATGCTCTAAATTAAATCTCATTTTGTGTTTTAAGTGAGTCACTTTGAGACACGATATCACATTCATATTAACTTCATTTTGAACAATCTTTACTTCGCTGCGAAGCTCTCTACAAAGAGAAGTGAAAACTACTAACCAACACACATATTTTCAGCATTACATATATTAAATATTGTTCAAAGTTTGCAAATAATCATTTTTAAAACACATTTTCTCTTTCAAGTGACTCACTTTAGTACACGTTATCTCATTCATATTAACTTCATTTTAGATATTTTTATCTCGTTGGGAACCCCTATTCAAAGAGAACACAAACCCGGTTACCAACACATATATTAATATTTTAAAAATTGACAAACTTTGCAAAAAAAGCCATTTTTGAAAGAAAAAAATTCAAAATTAAACAAGAAAACTACCAAATAAAATGTTTCATGTGGAAGTACAAAAAAGGTCTCGTGAACTATGTGAACACGTGGTCACGAGATACTAGGCCCAATTGTTTTCTTTTGCAAAAATATAGCATGGAGCAACCCTAGCTCGCCAACACATAAATCGCGAGATGTGTAAACACATGTTAACGAAATGTGGTCTCAAGTATGCCAAAAAAATAGGTTCATTGTTTATCATGTCAGGTTATTTTAGGTGTCTCATGTAATTTTGGCTTTATTCAAAGCAATGATGTGTGATGTACATAGTAAAATAAAAGGCACAACATCTATAGTTGATACTGAACTTCCCTAAGGATGGTATCAGTTCAAATGATACTCCTTTGTTTTATTATTTTTTTATATTAAAATAAAACTAGCAACATTACAAACAGTTGAGACAACTTGTAGGTATAGTATATAGTGGGAGAAGAGTGAAAGGTTATCCCCTTGAATGTCGTATTGTCCTACCACTTTTTTCAATTGCTGCATATATGTTGCAGTTTGGTTAATTTTTGTCCTTTTTATCTTTTCAATTATATACAGTATACTTCACTTCTACAACTTATACGTATAGTGTATAGTGAGAGAAGAGTGAAAGGTTATGCATAGAAAGTGGTTTTGTTCTTGATTGATTTCTAAGTTTTTCTAATATAAATTTGATGCTTTAAAAAAACAGTTCAGACAAGAGTATATTGGATTTAATATCCAATTATGTTTGTTCCTACTTAAAAACAAATCTTGCATAATGTACATGTCTTAGGGTGTTTTTGGTTCATGGGGATTAAGATTGGATTAGAGGATCTTGGTGACTGTTAAGTGTTTGGATTGATTTTGGTGGGGCCTAAAGAATCGACTCGGCCCTTAATATTCCGCATATAGTAATCCTAGATAAATGCTCAGGTTTTTGAAATAAAATTGTCTCATCTCAACCATTTGTTATGTATTTCATTGTCTTTTTCATTGTCTTTTTTAATAATTAGAATTATTATACATCTTTAATTTATTTAAATAACCAACAATAATTAAATCTTTCATATTAATTTTTTTATATAAACTCAACTCCAAATCAAAATTCAAATTCAAAACCACCCACAAACCAAATGCATCTTTAATCTTTTAGACTAGTAGCTGTAGAAATCAAAAAAATACGGAAAATATTATTGATCAAGTTCAACTAAATAAAAATAACATTACAATATATTATAAAACCATACAAACATAAGGATTGTCGGGTGCATTAATTGCTGACCTAACCCGAGTCCAACCCGTACCTAGCCCGACCCGCGCATTTATTATATCTGACCCGACCCGCCTTTTACCCAGGCCAACCCGTTTCGGTCCATACCCGCTGCCTTATACCTCCCAACCCCATTCCCGCTTCACCTAAACTCACACTCTCTCTCTTCGCTCCGACCATGATTCGATGCCCCTAAACCGCTCCAAATACATGGATTCACCGAATCCCCACTTCTGTATTTAGAGCAGTTGCATGTGGTGGTTTATTTTGTAGGTGTTTTGATTCAAAAGAAGCTAATGGTTGACGAGACATACAAATATGAAAACTTTAATTGGTTTTGTTTATATTATGGTACTGGGTGTTAAAATTAGTACAATTGATGCTAGAGTCAAGAATCTTGACTCTTTTTCACTTGATGTTGCTCCTATACTTTCATTGGTTGATTCGTCTCCTGGTACTTAATCTTTATTTTTTTAATTTGATATAGTCGTTGTTTTGGTGCCAGATTTGGTATTGTTAAAAAAATCAAAGACTTTCTCTATCTTGGAGTTTTTTTGTATGCGAGGCTTTGAGGTGGATTATGTGTTTGCTGGCGCGTGTGGGTGAAAAGCCTGAAAGCCATACTTTTTTATTGATCAATTAGGACTAAATGTCGGTGTTTACTATAGCTTATCTGCGACAAAACAGTGCTGTCAAATAAGCTTATAAGTTGCAACATAAGGTGAAATAAAAGTTATTTGAGTTGTGTTTTTATTAAATTTGAAGCCATGGGAACAATGTAAAATCAATATTTACATCTGGTGTAGCATCGCTTAAATAACTTTTCTTTCGTTGGCATTGGGAGGCGTTGAGAGTGGTGAGTTCTGGGTTTTGTTTAAAGTAAATAATATGCTTAAAGCGTTCTGAAGCCGTTTTTATAAGATGATAATGATAACGGTTCCAAGACGTTGTGATGATAATATTTGAATGTCTATAATCGGGTTTGATTAAATTTTGGATTACGTGCGTCTTGGCGGGGCAAGCTTGCAAATTTTGCAGCCATAGCGGCCGTATCCTCATATCTGACATATACGATTCCTTACTTATTTGATCCTCAAAACAGTAAAATAATTACTTTTTGCATTCTCGTTGAGCGAAAATGTGTAGTCATTAATAAGATGTGAGGTATCACACCTTCAAGCGAATTGCGCAGATTGACAGCCAACTCCGACATGTCAACTTAGTTATCCTCATCAAGCCACTTACTTGATGTCTAGCTTCCCAATGTTGGCGGGGCAGCACCATGAGAGTGGTTCGTGTGCAATGTCACTGTTGCATTTTTTAACGCAACTAATTATAAGCTGAACAGAAGCATGTGTATGTATATAGATGTGATCATTCCTCTGAATTATTACAACGACTTTTCTGTGGGAAGTTAATACCTGGAACCACCATTACTGCCCTTCGGTGTCTAGGTATGCTCTTTATGTATAAACATGGGTCAGCGCTTTTTATACAACTATTTATCGTACTCACATTCTTAATTTTTGTAGGTTTGCATTTGTCAGGGGAAATAATCTAAGTAGCCTTGATTTGGTCTCTTCATAAGCTTAAACTTTAGATGAAAGGGGATTTTCTTTTCTAAATTTAGGTGAAAGGGTTGATGAGCAAATGTGAGAGGTGTGGTTGATGAGCAACCGACTATGTTTGAGAATTGTAAGGTGTTTTCGGATAGATATAGGTTGAGATGGACGTTGAATGAGGAGGATAATGTGATTGATATTGGTTTAGAGGGTACGACTAGGATTCTGAATTATATGGCGTTTGGATGGACAAAGCCAAATATGGAACATGATCATATGCTTAGAGTTGATGTGGCGTGACGGGTTTTAATGAAGAAATGTAGGTATCTTACAATTGGGTTTGGGTCAGAAAAGGAAAATAGTTGTGCGTTTTTTGGATGGGTGGGTGTTAATGGCACGGGTCGGGTAAACACATATTGGATAGATGGAATGGATGCCCAAAGTCTTCACCCGACCAATGATAACCTGACATATGTTAGATGCAGGTCGGAAAACGGAGTCATCACTCTTGAATTCACCTGGCCCTTGAATCCTAATTGCAACCTGAAAGAACGATTTTGTTGAAGATGTCATAATTTTTTCGAGTTGTAGAGCAAAGTAAATGGCGTGTCGTGTCTACTAGCATTCAGCCCAGAAGGTTGTATTGTTATAGGTCAAACCCTTGGTCGAATATCTCTAGGAGTAAGTTTTAACATTATAACTCTTAATTATTTTGTTCTTTAATTTCTATTGTGTTTGATGTTTGATGTTTGAATGTAGCTTCTTTTCTAAAACATTTGCTTCATTTTTCTCGCGCGCTTTTGTTGATAAATCAGGGGATACATCCTATAATATAAACAAGTATATTAAATGCAAGGCGGGATGCTTTGTTCTATGTTGTACGAATGTTTACATCATACTTTCTTATATACATTGTCTCATGTTTCAACAGACTTCGGTGTTGTTAGCTGGCAAAAAGATTGGTATCCGATCCCAATGATAAAGTATCTGAATATCTATTGTTGTACATACATGCATCGTGCATGAATTTGTGATACATATTAGAAAATTATTTGATAAAATACGATTTAAAATTTTGTTTTGACCCTAAAAGTACATATGAGGATCAAAGTGAGTTACTGATAACTCGAAGGTAGTTAATATTTACCATTCGGGTTGAAAGGTGTCCTTTTAATATGGCCTGATCGGGTTGACCCAGAAACATTCTTTTCCCATTTTAAGTTTCTTTTTCCTCTAATGTTGTGCTTTTGTGCAGACCATCATCCGGTCAAATTATTGAAGCTTTGCGTATTGATACTGCAGTTGGTGTATCTGTTGTTTATGAAAGGAATGCCAAAATGTCATCAGGAATATGAATTCCTGCTGATGTTAAAGATGCAAGCCGAAAGTTTTTTGCATTTCCAGCTGAAGAAAAGCTGAAATAGTCAAAAGAAAAATCGGTTACAAATAATATACGATTTGGTACAAGTTTTACTCCTGAATCCGAGAAAGCTCTCGAGTGGAAAGATTATCTCAACCTCTTTTTTGTCTCTGATGATGAGGCTGAAACCCTCTGGCCTTCTGTACGCATGTAATATTATGTTGCTTTTGATGTGCACTATTAGAGAACGCATTATATGATAAAGACTTTTTTTCTTTTAAGCTTATAAGTTTATTTAAGTTGGTTTAATTGGTTATTTTTTTATTGGCAGGAATCAACAACACCGACGCCCACCAATCGTCCGACAGCGGAGTGCGGACCGATATACTCGTTAAATAGACAAACATGAACCTAACTCTAACTAGTAAATGGGCCTAAAAAAATGTGTCGGGCCTATATGCCTTATTAACTAACATATCCCCTCAAACTCGCAATGTCGCAGCAATGAACATTGGGAGTTTGTCAAACACAAAATAAACTAAAACTGAAAAACAAACACGCATCTTCGGAGCGTCCCAGAGTGCAGACTCGGTGCTAAACGGAGTCTCATTCCGATGCAATCCAAACAGGTGCATATTCAGACAGGTGCAGAGTACTAGATTACACAAACACGGAGATAAACGAGAGTAGATCAGTCAGGCAACAGATAGATCCGAACAGAGGTAGACAAAGAGCATATTCAGGCAGACAACAAACAGATGCATATTCAGCAGAGATATCTGAATAAAGGTAGACGAAGAGTAGATTCAGGAAGACTGATGCAACATACATACATATGCAGATTCATCACAGAGGTCCGAACAGATGTAGACGGAGAGTAGATTCGGACAGACAGATGCAGGCACACAAACATAGCAACAAATTCACACAGCAGATTCACACAGCAGATTCCCAGGCAGATGCAGACAACCCAGAGCATGCGAAATCGGGCATAACCAAAACATATTGTTGATGCCGAAATGCAACACATAACAAACACCCATACCGATATCAATGTCAGACTCCAACAACATGTCAAACTTTTCTTTTTCTTTTCAAAAACCCAAACATATGTGTAACAAATTCCAAACAACCTAATAATAATTAAGTCTTCAAATATCAAGTCGATTTCCAAATTTCAAATACTAAATTCAAAACTATAATGACCCACTTATTTGATAAGTATTACGGTACAACTTCAAACTTATAATACTAACTAATCGCAAACAAACCAAAATAAAACAAATCATATCCAAATAACAAATCTTCGCTAGAAACCAAACAACTTATGGGCAGCAAAGTTTCGAAGACAAAATCAATGTCGGACCAACTCAAAAAAACAAACCCAAAGTATCAAATCTAAAGCCTAAAACAACCAAATAATAGCCCAATACGAAAAGATCCTGATGATTATAAATTGATCACACATATCGATTAATCCCAAAGGCCAAACCTACAAATAGTTACTAAAACCAATTCTTTAATACCAAATATAAAACAACTCTTCAATAGCAAGTATTAAGAAAACCCAATTGATTCGTCAAACAAAAGACTATAGAACATCAATCGAAAACTAACCTTAAACGAACAATTTTTTTTCTTTTTGTTCTTCATAGCTAAACGAACCTAACTCTTTATACCATGTAGAAATCAAGGGAATACTGAAATTATTATTGATCATATTCAACTAAATAAAAATAACATTACAAAATATTAAATGGGAAGTGATAATCACACCACAAAAAGTTATTTGCACACCACAATTATGCATATATGATGTTGTAACATATGTATTAATGATGTGATATTGTGGTGTTCACATCACTTTTTGTGGTGTGAGTATCACTTCCCATATTAAATAGACAAACACAAACCTAACCTAACTGGTAAATGAACTTTAACAAATGAACCGGGCCTATATGTCTTATTAACTAATAGTGGCTACTTTTAGTTGCTATATTGTTTCATTTTCTCAAATTACTTTTAATCCTTGTATTGTTTCAATTTTTTCAAATAGTAGCACAATTTTAGACTCGTAATCTCTTCACAATCATCATAGTTACTTATTCGTGCCTATTATATATTATATATATAATCATTTGAGAATGGTTGACTTACTATTCATTTTAGGCACTGTAGCTACAGTGCTACAGTGTTGGGCCAAAAAAAAGCCCAAAAAATTTAGCCTAAAAACTTGGGCCGGCCCAGTTAGTTTTTTTTTTTTTTTTTTAATTTGTTGGCACAAAATAGGGAGGAAAAAAATGTTACAAAAGTACCGACGCATTCA